>NDFZ01005406.1:312135-391903 GCA_002192655.3 Mamestra configurata
AAATCATTATTTGAAAAGAGTAACTATGGAGTTTCTTGTCCGTTCTTCTCCATAAGAATCTACCTTTCCGAATGGACAGTAGAGTCACTTTATTAATGTAACATTATTATTTTACTGAACTGTAAACGATGACGTTCAAAAGTGCCGTTTAATGGCCTAATTGAAATAAACGTTTTGACTTTGACTTTGACTTTGGTTGATGGGGCCGAAAAGTTCTGGAGTGGCGACCGCGTATCGGAAGACGCAGCGTTGGAAGACTCACAAGGTCGACCGATGACCTGGTGAGGGTCGCAGGTAGCCGATGGTTGGTGGTGATTTTGGTTAGATAACCTACGTCCATTAAGGGGTCATTGTACTCATCATTTGTATATTATGTTGTTGATTTTAATGAACATTCTTCTTTTTTAAAAAAGCGGAAGTTCTTAATTCGGAGTTCGCTGCGTGACCCGGGTTCGATTCCCACACGGAACAAATACATATGGCCTACAGATAGTTGTTCCGGGTCTGGCTGTTTGTGTATGTGACTTTGTATGTTTGTAAACGCACCCAAGACACAGGAAAAAATAAGGAATTTGTGGGGCACTGTTTTCATAAAATGATAAAAGAAACATAATAACTTTCAATTTGTCCGAGTTATCAGAGACGTAATCCAACCGGAAAAATCGTTAGGCAAATGGGATAAATGGACTGAAAGTTCAAATACGTAGTGAAAAAAACCATAGAAAAGGATTAAATTCAATTTCGAAATGGCTTTTTGACACTTTCCGTGACCCAAGAGCAGGCTTTTTACTTTGGCCAGAGGTAAGCATTGCCATTCAACGTGGCAATGCCGCCAGTCTCTGGGGCACATTACCAGCTGATAGCGTCGAGGACGAATTATCCGATGCTGTATTTTAGTTTGTTGTAAGTTTAGTTTATTTGTTAATATTAGTTATTATTGTTAGTTAATTATGAGAAAACCTGGGTTCAAGTGGTGCGAATATTGAGAAAGGTTGATGAGGAATATTCTCTCTCAATTATTTTTGAAAGAGAGCTTTACAAAGAAAGAAAGAAAAAGATAGAAAGAAAGAAAAGGAAGGAAAGAAAGAAAAAGAAAGAAAGAAAAAGAAAGAAAGAAAGAAAAAGAAGGAAAGAAAGAAAAAGAAAGAAAAAGAAGGAAAGAAAAAGAAAGAAAGAAAGAAAAAGAGTTCATTTGCAACAAGCATTGTAAAGGATATTATTATATATAGAATTTATTTTATGGCTATCCAAACTAATCCTAATCCTAACTAACAAAGAAAGAAAGAAAAAGAGTTTATTTGCGACAAGCATTATAGTAAAGTATATTTTTATATACAGATTTTATTTTAAGCCTATCCTAACTAACCATAATCCTAACTAATATTATAAATACAAAAGAGAGTTTTTTTTAATTGTTTGCTGCTGAACCGATTTTGATGAATTTTGGCATGGGGCCCTGGAGATTCTTCTTTAATTCTTTAATTATTTATTGTACACCATAACAGCTTATATTAATTCACAGTGATTTAAATAGTTCATGTACAAAGGCGAGCTTAACTCAAAAATGAGTTTTCTACCAGCAAACCTTTGAGTGATAGAGAGAGATCACAATAGAGGGTAGGATCCAGTGCACACATTTTACAATAAAACAATAATAATAAGTTTTTTTTATGCATAAATCTATACAATGTGGAAACATCGATAGGACAATAAATGAAAACTCTGGCAATACAGGTTCATAGGAATATTTTGAAACTATTATAAATCCTGACACCAAAATTAAATATAAACTTTCCAATAACATAAAACGTCAAGAACAGTGACTACTATTCTGACGAAATATTCCAAGCAGTCTGTTGCAGTTAGTGACATCAAATCTGTGATAGAAGATAACATAGTCGTATGAACTAGTATTGCCAGTGTGTTGATTTATTGTCGTATCGTCGTCTCCACCTTGTATATGTATAGGGTGTTCCAGAAATGCGCGGTCATATTAAAGGATGATGTTGGATCGCTGATATACAAGGAAAAAATATCAAAACATAAAAAAAATATTTAAGACAATAAAGTTCGGAAAAAATGACTTTTCAAGCAGACTGATGCACTTGGTGACATCAAATCTGTAGCTGAACTGAAGTTAATGCTACCAACTGTAACAAATTGCTTGAAAAGTAATTTCTTCGGAACTTTTTAGTCGGATTTTCTGGTTGAATTTTTAGAAAAAAAGTATTTTTTTTGTTTTTCTATTTTTTTTTTATTGAGAAAGGGGCTAGCTCTTGACCTCAATCACGCCTGATGGAACAACCTGTATAATCTATACGTATGAAAGCATTTTTTTTTTTGGAACATATTTTAATTTTTTTATTTTATTTATTTAAGGAAAAACAAACAGTAGCACAATAAAAATAATCATAATTTCTAAAATATTACATTTTAAACAATTATGCTACCCACTAAGTTCTCCACAGATTACAATTAAAAGTATTTAATAATAATAATAAAACATTTATTTCAGAATCAAGTTCCATAATTTGTTAGTACCAGTATAAAATGACTTATATCTAGTGTTAGTAAATTAACTAATCTAACGGGTAATTTTATAAATTTTAAACTAAGTACACCCGCTAGAGACTCTCCCATCCCAATCTACTTCACTGCATGGAGTCGTATCCAGCGTCCTAGAATCGGAGAGTCCCAGCGGTCTGCCAACGTCCTCAGGATAGTGTTGGGGCTGGCGCGAAACCGATATAATATGATGCGCATCTCTTGCGCATGACGGACGGTTGAAAAGCTGTCAACATCATTTATTTATTTAACAGTTTATGTACACACATTTAACAAACAAATAAGAAGAAGGGAACAGAAAAACAGGTACAAAGGTGATGCTTATTTCTAAAGAAATCTCTTCCAGCATACCTGCGAAAGGAGAGTCGAATAAAAGATATGTAGACATCGTGTGTAAAAGTTATGTTAACATAAAAATTTCATTGCTGTCATTTAAAAACTGTTTTTAATTTAAGTATATTTATATTACGTAGGCAATATTAAATATTACCTACGTTGTATAGTAATTTGCTGAATGTTTTACTAATAAAAATATGTTACTACAATACATTTTTGCGTAAATCTTGGCATTATATATATTTTTTTCCTTAGCCTATTGTGTCCCACTGCTGGGCAAAGGCCTCCCCCATATCCTTCCAGACATTCTTTTCTTGCGTCACCTCAAACCAGCCTTCGCGGTGTGCATTATAATTATGTCTAGATTTTTCCTATCCAAAAAGAAACTTGAAGCGATATTTATCAATCCATTCAGCTTACTAAATCCTCATAAAATTGAATCTCTGGGTCTTTGGCCTCTACATAGCGCTCAAGTGCACTCTCAAAAGATATTCCTATCTTATATAACCCTTGAAGAGAAAATAGATTCTTGGGTGAAAGATTTTTGGCAATATCTAGTTTATTGCCTACAATTTATAGGAGAAAAAATTGAATTGTAAGCATTAGTGATGAAAAATTAAAGTATTTTTTGGATTGTGTGGAGTTAGATTTATTGGTAACTTTTTATTTTAGACTACTTTTAGTTATTTATTTTTTTATTTCAGTGTAAATATCACCGGAAAATCGTAAACGCCGTAAGATTGTAAAATATCGCGTGAAATTGTAAACTATTTTTCTTAATAAGACACGGATAGATTCGAAACTATTGAATTTGGACACGATTTATTGTATAACAAAACGATTTTTTCATAATGTATCGAGAAATCAAAACCTAATAAAGACCTACTTATTACAATTTTACGGAGTCTACAACTTTCCGGTGACATATATATATATAGTAAATAGTTGTACATTATGTATTTAATAAAAACCTTAAATCTAAAAAAAACTTTTTATAAATTATCAAACTCATTTTGTTTAACTACTTGCTTAACATATGTCCCCTAGCTGGGGCAGAGGGCATCCACAGTAGTCTTCCATCGTGAACGGTCTTCAGCTTCACGCTTCACCTCGCTCCACGTCATTCCGATGCTCGTCGCTTCTGCCAACGCGGTGCGTCACCAGGTTTGACAAGGTCAGCCACGCTTCCTTTTCACTTGAGGATTCCAGTCCATGGCCTGATTGTGATCGGGATTCCTCCGGAGCGTTTGACCAATCACCTCTACTTACAGGGCTTGATCGGCTGTCGATCGGGCTCTCGTTTAACTCTACGTTGGAGATGCTCATTTTATTTTAGGGTCTTTAAACCTGAATATCTAGTAAAAGTATTAAATTATTGGGTTCTACAGTGACATTCGAATATATAAAATTTATTGGCAAAAGTTGAAAACATTTGTATAAGGGATGATTGACCGCAGAGTGACATTTTGCTAGCGCTTGGCAATCTCATAGATTTTATGACATATTTTAGCGCTTATAAAAATCACTTTGTCTTCACTTTCTTAAATGCTTCAATAGCAACTAACTACATTTGAGAAATAGTAACAGGCTTCTTCTGGGTAAGCTCGCTCCATCGTCGACTTTGTCTCTGTCATCTATGACCTAGACTAGAGTCAAGAGCAAAATAATATCAAATAAAAAATTTAAAAAAATATCCAGTAACTATTTACTGGAGTTTTTTTAACAAATAATTGGGTTCTCTTTATACCCCACGCAAGGTATTAGCGCCATCAAATCCAACTATAAAATATGGAAAAAATGTGATAAACAACCAATTACAATAGACATCATGAAAAAAACTTAGATTCTTTTTCAGACGTACTTGAAAAAATACATTTGTAAAAATAATATGAAAGTCATCGAATTGAGAATAACGACCCAAGATTCTTCAATCATATCAAAATAGGCACTAAAAATAGAGTTATAGACTACTCAGAAACCCTAATATCGTACTCCAATAAGTCAAAATAGCTACTTCCAAGTGGGGTCTCTCCGTCCCCCAGCTGAGTGCAGCGCTAACTGATATTCCATGCGATTAAACCCCGGGCCCTGTCGTTTTTCGAACGGTTTAACATTATTGATCCTTAAATTGTAGGGGTAACTCGGTACGGGAATAAGGGAATAGTTTTTTTTAATTAATTGGGGAGACGTTGCAGAATGGAAAAGATGATGTAATGAGTTGCATCTATTTGTGACAAATTGGTTACAAATGCCAACATTGGGAGAGGGGAAGACTACGTACATAATCGGCCGAATAACTGAAATAGGGTTCACGCAGAAAAAAACAAAATTCGTTCCTCAAGGAACAGGAAAGGGGCCTCAAGGTTCCACGCGCACCTCAAAGTGATGTCCCGTTAGGGCCAGAAGCTGCCAGGGTTGCGGAATATGTTCGAAATAGTCACCGCGGCCCTGGAACGCAAAGGGCTTAAGAAGGAACTTTTAGTCAGTAAGAGTCTGACACGCCCTTCCGCTCCACCCAGAGCGGAAGAAGTCATTCAATGATGAAACATCCTTAAAAAAAAAACGTGTCCGTCTCGGGACGCCCAACAGAAGTGATAACTTAAACTAATCTAAGTTGAACTATTTAATATGGGAAGCGTCTGTCCGAAACACGACTAGCGCTGCAGGTTAGAGTGAGAGAGGAAGAACCTGCCTACCGCCGCCGTATGCGTGAGCGATAGGGAAGTCAGATAGACTGGTGCCGCAACGCGTTACGTTACGAAGCGGTTTACCCTCCCATAAGAAGTTATCACTTCAAAAAAAGGTACAGGACCTTCCTGGTTTGAAGGACAGGGGTCTTACTCATTAGTAACATTTATTAGTTAGTGAATTAGGAAAAATTGGTAGCACAACCATTGAATCGTTAGTACTGGAAGATTTCAAAACGTCACATTAATTTATTGTATTCGGTTTATCTCCTCAACTTGTCAGTTTTGCAAACTGCTTATTTATTTTATTATTTATGTACACATAGAAATATATTAATAAATAACATTATCATTACGAGTACAAAGGAACTATTTATTTATAAAGAAATAAGCAAGCTTCTTGAGTTGTCTGAAACATTGGCACTTCCACAACATGTAGGCCTATCATTTCATCTTAGGGTCACAATCGTACTGTTCTGATTTTTTGGTATTACGTTAAAGTTTGTTCGTCGAGTAGAGCTCTTTCATATCAAAATAAATATGATCTAGGGAAGAGCGGGGCTAAACGTGCCGGGGGAAGTTGTTGTGTTGAAATAGGCTTTATAAAAAAATTAGATAAACATAGGTATCAAGTTCGTCATAAAATGGAACGCTGCAGCGCACCGATCGCAATTTTACTTTGTCCAGTAACGTCCGGTATACTGTTAAATTACATCGGAACAACTTCCCCGCGGCACGTTTATCCCCGCTCTCCCCTACTTTTAAACTTCTCACAAAAATCTCTCAATTTCAATACGTCAAAACAAAATTCCACAACATCTGTACCGTGGCACGAGTCAGAAACCTTCCACGATATTATTAAAACACCAATACAATGAACATTGAGTTTTTACGAGAATTTACGATATTAACTTATAAACTATACTGAATGGAATCAATAGGGAACGAATGAACTACAATATGTTATGATGCTCGCTTCATTCGGTCGTAGATTTCAATACGATGAAAGATGGAGATATTGTGCACTTGTGGGTATATCGTAGGTGTGCAGTTTGGATTGTGGCTGTGTTCGGTTCAGTGGAGATTTTGGAGTGATGAGAGGCTTTAGATAAAGTGACTTTCTACCAGTGATGGTGATTCTATTCGATTCTATTTTTAATATATGGCAATCAAAGCCGATGACGACTATTCTGCCAATGTCTCAAGTAAATTGGAGAAGCTAGTGTGCAATATTTAACAGCACGGTTGGCGCAGTGGTTGAGTGATTGACTGCTGCGCTGCGTGTCGCGGGTTTGATTCCCGCACGGAACAAATATTTGTATGGCCTTCAGATAGTTGTTCCGGGTCTGGCTGTTTGTGTATGTGAGTATTATATGTTTGTAAACACACCCACGATACAGGAGAAATTTCTAGTGTGGGGCAAAGTTTAAAAAAAAAAAAAATATACCTAACTATAAAAAAACAATATTTCTCCTAATCAAAAAAATATATATACTTTAATGATTGCTTGATGCAGAAAATAATTCGATTCTTCTATGGATACAGTCAGATCAGGTACTTGATGTGTTAGTACGGGACTGAAACAAACATATAAGTGTTAAAAAAATAATTACTTAAATAACTATATATTATTGCATGCCACATCGATACAGACAATGATTTGGAGAGGGCAGTGATGGTCATCGTAAAAGTAAAAATTTGGATTGAGAAGCACTAATGAAATGTTGACGTAGTGAAATCTGAGTATTTTGACAGTCTATCACTGTTAGAATTTCACTTTTTAGATGGTTCTTTTTTGCATTCGTACCAGCGGTTCATGACAGTTTCTGACGTGACGTATTTCTGCTAAAATGGGCATGGTGATTCATGTCGTGGTAAAAACGGGCAAGTGGGAGTCGTCGTTCTTGGGAACGACAAAATCACGTTTATAATGGCCTTATTTGTTGTTATAGCGGCAGTGGAAATACGATCAGACAGCCAATTCTAATATTTTTTTTTTTTGTTATATTTTGGCATCAAACAGTCATATACAAACGAAATAATAAATAAATGGTACTCACATATAAAAAAAGAAACAGTATACCTATCTATAAAGTTAATTCATAAATCAACCAGTTTGATTTTGACTACACCCTTGATTGTCCTATGGAGCAAGACCAGCATGTTTCCAAGCATTCTTATCCTGAATGTAATATTTATTTATTTTTCATCTTACATCTATCATTTAAGGTTTTTCCCATTGCTATAAATGCGTTTATCCTAACTTATGATGAAGATGGTTCAAGTCGTGGTAAAAAACGGAATCGCACACAAAGGGTGTCATAAACCATAAACCTAAAGCCTCAAAGAATCACTTATTATCATTTAACTCCAATAGTTACCCTGGAAACAGTCAAAATTTTGGAAACCGGATTGACTGACGTGATTGTCAAACTTTTTATTATTGTTTACTACATTAATTAGGATTTTATTGGTGATTACCAATAAAAATAAAAACACCACTATTGTATCGTCTAGTTATTGTGTAGCATTTGAAGAACAGTGGTTTTAATGATTGTTCATAAATTATAAAGTCAACAACTTTCTTGGGCAAGAATTTTTATTTTATTGCACGTTAAACCGTTGGTCCCAGCTGTTATAAGTAGATCTTTGACAGTCATTAAGGATAGTCTTGAAGAAAATCTTCCATCGGTCTTGCCAGTGGGTATCGTGTTACCCAGTTAGTGGGACGTGGAAGTCTGATAAGCAGCTTCATGTGAAATACTGGTGACAACTGCATCCGCTTAGACTGGAAGCCGACCCTAACAAACTTGGGAAAAGGGCAAGAAGATTCTTTTTTGTCTAATTAAAATCACATTTATTTTGCCCCAGCTATGACCCTGAAAAGACTATGTCTGGCGTTAGTGCGAGTTTTTGTCTAGTCAAAATCACATTTGTTTGTGCCCCAGCCACGACCCTTAAATGACTACCTATGGTCTTAGTGCGAGTTTTTGTCTAGTCAAAATCACATTTGTTTGTGCCCTAGTTATGACCCTGAAAGGATTACCTACGTTAACGCGATCGAGTACGTTAAAAAACTCGCACTAAGCCCTATGGCCACTACACCTAACTTAACACGGTGAGAATATGTTAACAGAATAGACCGGCAAAATAACACTACTCTCAATAAAAATCCAATAGCATTTCATTTTAAACAGTTTAACAAGAAAACATTATTTCCCGAGTACTTTCTGTGCAGTGTGCGATTTCCCAGGCGATGTTTAAGAGCTCTCTTAGACAAAGGTTTTCCTGAGGGCCGTTGCCTGTCTGGGGGCCTTGGAAACATACGCATTCGAAGTTTGATAATGTCATTTATTTAATGTGTCTGGGGATTAGTTTAGGTGTGCATACTGTGGTAGTTTGAGATCGTTAATAGGATATTTGACAAAAAATCAAGTTAGTCCGTCAGATAGATTTCCAAAAAATATTGGACCGGTATTTTTTCTTTTGTCACGTAAACAAAAAATGAAGACGATACAGTGCGTTGAAGACTCGTGTGACGTCACTTACAAGTACACTGTTTACGGGAAGGTGACGTTACAAGCTCCCACTCCTTATCTTTGATGCGTTTTATCTCAAAAAAAAAAAAAAAACTGGCAGGCTGAAATGATACTGGGCGGGTCACACCAGCCTCATGCATAGTGACCGCTGGGCAAAAATCTCCACGCAATGGATGCCAGAGGAGTGACGGCGTTGCCGAGGCCGGCCCAGAAAACGGTGGCGAGACGACTGGGATGCACACCGCGAAGGCTGGTTCGAGGTGGCGTATCAAGAAAAGATTGTATGGAAGGTATGGGGGAGGCCTTTGCCCAGCAGTGGAACACAATAGGCTTATGAAAAAAAAAAACTTCGTAAATTTGTATTGATTTGATAAAAAGACATCTGTCAGGTACGGCATTAACATTGGCTCCGTAATTCATCATTGTTTAAAAATATTTTTCTCGCATTTATTGTGCTTAATGCGATGGTAAAAGTATCTACCAGTATCGCAGTGACAGTGTTTGCAAAGGATTTTGAGCTACAAATGCCACATGAAAAAACTAAGAAACGAAATTTGTATGGCAACAAAAAGAACCGCAGCGCCATCTACGCAGAACTAACATCGAAATACTGCATCGCGCAAGCAAAGTTCTCCGTGCGATTTGAACATATTCAACAGTCCGAATATCAGCTATCGGGCAGTTGCCCACCAGACACAACAACCGCCTGGTTCGGAGGATCCTCCCATTTTCCAGTGGAGGTAATGCGGGTCTTTACTTTATGTTCCTACGTTAAAACATTAATCTGGATATACAACTTGTCGACATCAATGTCAAATCAAGTGTTATTGTGATTAACGCGAAGAGTATTCAATAGCTTAATATAGAAATATTCTTAATTGCGAAGTTCATTTCTGGAACACTATTAAACTAACAAAGTGAAAGTGTTTTGTGTTACAGTTATTATTATTTTTTCGGAATAAAAAAAGTACTAAAACTCTTTTTGGTCTACCGTCATTTTTGAATAAAAGTGAAAAGTGAATGCGACTTCAAATCCCAGTTCATCTCAGGACTTTTGGCAAGTTATTTTAAAATTATATAATAAAACATAACATTTCGATCGAAACACCGGGCTCAATTCATATCCGATATTTCAAAAACAGCTGACAATATAGACCATAGTTGTAGTTCCATAAACCAGGCGATAGACCTTCACAGCTCATATCAATCGACAAAACTGACTCAAAGATACAAGAACTTAGCAATGAGATATAAACTCTTTTTGATTAAACTTTGTGTTTCTCGCTCCAGCCAATTATTAACATGCTGATTTGATCTGTGTTTCTATTATGTTATATTATGTATAATTGAATTGGTTTTTGTCACACCAATGACAGCCCTATTTCATGTCCAGACAATTACTGTCAATTCCTGGTTGTCTAGAAGAGGTCGTGGAATGCGATACCCATTGCACGTGTTTCAGTTTTAAGTTTCCTTTTTGTTTTACTTTTGGTGTACAATAAAGTACATAATAAATACTAGCTTTCGCCCGCGACTTTGCTCCCTCTAATATAGTTTTCGCAAAACTGTTACTACTGTAGCCTATACCGTCTCCTCTGAAAAAAAATCTTCAAAATCGGTTCAGCAATTTAGCCGTGAAATCGTAACACACAAACACACTTTCGCATTTATAATACTAGTTAGGACTTCAAAAGTTGAATTTCAAAAAATACACCCCTATAACCCAGCCTCACCTGGCCCTAAAAAATAGGTATTCAAATTAGCCAAAATAAACCTATTATACCTACAAACGAAATAGTTTCTTCAACACGGTCCGTTTAACTTGATCGTGTATTTAATTTTATTGTACTTAATTGCATTTGGGGTTAAACGGGGCAATTTTTCTGAGTGGGCAAGATAAATTAGGCGCATAATGTTAAGTGCTTTTGTAGATTATTCTTTGTTTAGTAGTAGATTTATGCATGGAGGTGACGTAGTGTCTAATGTCATCTGCCTAGCTTTGTCTCAACTATATTGGGGTTGGCTTCCAGTAAACCGGATTCAGCTGAATATCAGTATTTTACGTGGAGCGGCTGACTACCAGACCTCCAAACAAAAACACGGTACTTCTTTGCAAGACTGGTGTCAGATTTCTTACGACTGCCAAATATCTACAAATGGCAGCCGTGACCAACGGCTCGGGGAGTCTCGGTGTGCTAAGATGGTCTTTATCTCCGAGGAGTATAGTTGACTCTAATTTTGTTCCATTGATTTAACAGCAGTACACAGTACACCACAGGCTATCCCCTGTTTATTTGAAGTTCTTTCAGTTTACCTATAGAGGTTGTGCGGTACCGAGATTAAAGTCCCGCATATCTTCACTGAAAAATGGGAGGATCCTCCGACCAGATGGTTGTTGTGTCCGGTGGGCAACTGCCTGATAGTTGAAAAGGGAGGATCCTTCGACCGGACGCTTGTTGTGTCTAGTTGATATTGGGGCTGTTGCATATGTTCAAATCGCACGGAGAACTTTGCTTGCGCGATGTGGGATTTTGTTGGTAGTTTATCGCTGACAGGATAAATGGTATTGTGGTTCTTTTTGTTGCCATACAAATTTTGTTTCTTAGTTTTTCATGTGGCGGCATTGACCCTAGAATAAAATTTGTTATAAAAGTTGTGTAACTAATTTTGGTGTATTACAATGAATACTTATTATATATATATATCTACCGGAAGATAAGTCAGTGTAACCCATGAGGGCATACGCTGCCCTCTTCCGGCCCCCCTAACTGGGTCCAGGGGTGGCGGACTTGGGGATGTCCGTCGCCCCCCACTCATCCGGACCCGAGGTGGCGGCGCGTGGTGTTCCCGTGCGCCCCTCTTTGACGAAGTGAGGGGAGTTAAACATCTCACTCCCCTCGCCGACGCGAGTGGCCAGCCGGGGATTGCGGAAGTCGCTTACGTTCCCGCGATCCCCGGCGTAGGTGGGAGATGGAACACCGGGATGGTTTTAGTCAGTAAGAGTCTGACAGACCCCTCCACCCGCCCCAGGGTGGAGGATTTCCATGAGGATTTCGCCCCGAGATCAAAAAAAAAAAGTGTAACCCATGAGGAGTGGTGGCTGGCCACCGGGAGTGGTGCTGGTCGGCCACACACAGGAGCAAAAATAACCTAGTTAGTTTTTACCACAGAAGGGAAGAAAAACACAAAATAAAACAGAGACATTAGTAGAAATGTCGTTTTTGTAACGATGGCATATTTCCAGGGAAATGGTTTTAAAAATAATATCCAATTTTCTGATACGACACCGTTAAGCTTATTTATTGTATGCTGAGGTACTAGAAGGTTAGGGAGTTAACCTTATTTTCATTTACAAGAGTACTTTGTGAAGGAGGTCGTCCGATGTAGTGCACAAGTGTTTGCACAAACATAGGTGCACTCATCTTATATCACTCTCATAGTCGAATGGGACGGCAATCCTACACGATCGGGAAGAGATCAGCACAAATACACTTTTTGCATGACCTGGGAATCGAACCGCACACTCGGCAATCGCGCTTGCAACCTCGTGATGAATAATTTAATTAGTCCGTCACATAGATTTCCAAAAAATTGGGCACGTATTTTTTCATTTTTCACATAAACAAAAAATGAAGGCGATACAGTGCGTTGAAAATACGCGTGACGTCACTATGATGGTATAACTTTTACCAGGGACGTGACGTCACGACGCGACGGACTAATTAGAATTTTTCAGTAAAATACCCTTTCGTTATTGAATACAAGTTGAGAATACAATCATCATAGATCATACACAGTATTAATAGGAACAAGCAACATAACATCGAAAAAGTTCATGATTTTTAATACCTAGGTATCTACACGTGTTCCTACCATCATCTGCCTAGCCTTTTCCCAACTATATTATCAGAAAGCATCTTTTTGACTCCAACTGATGAAAATTCCGTGTATAAAGCTATTCATTCCTTAAATTCAACTAACTCAACTGGCTATGACAACATTAATACAAAGATTCTTAAGCGTTGCTCTAAATATATATCTCGCCCGCTGGCCCACATTATTAATTTATCATTTTTTCAAGGTTTATTCCCCACCAAACTAAAGTTTTCTATTTTTGAACCATTATATAAAAAAGGAGATAAAAATGATATGAACAATTATCGTCCTATTACTCTAATACCCGTAATTTCTAAGATTTTTGAAAGAATTATGTACGATAGATTACACTCCTTTATAATAAAACACGCAATTTTAAAAGAGGAACAATTTGGTTTCAGGAAGGGTAAATCAACAACTCTCGCATGTTTTTCTCTCATGAAAAAGATTACATCAAGTCTTAACGAAAAAAGGTCAATAGCATCAATATTTCTTGATATGTCAAAAGCTTTTGACTTCGTAGATCACAAACTGCTTCTCTACAAATTGAATCGCTATGGTATTAGGGGAAATGCATTAAACTGGATAAAAACATATCTGTATAATCGCCAGCAATGTGTAGAAATATCTAGACGTAATATATCAGAAAAAAATATATATAGATCTGCTTATCGTCAAAACTCCTGTGGGGTTCCCCAGGGCAGTATATTAGGACCCTTTTTGTTTTTACTATATATCAATGATTTGCCCAACGTGACCCCATATTCATGCATTCTGTACGCCGACGATACTACTCTTAGTATTGAACTCACTGATAAAAATATCGCCAAATACGAAAAAGAGATAAATGACACACTAAACAAAATAATAGATTGGTTAAAAGACAACAATTTACATGTCAATATCGGTAAAACTAAACTTATACAGTTCCAAACTTATAATAGCAAACATCACGGATTAAAAATAAGATATGCAAGTGACACTATAGAAGAGGTTAAAAGTGCTACTTTTTTAGGTATAACTTTAGATAAATTTTGCAACTGGAAAGAACATATTGAGAAATTATGCACTAAGCTGCAAAGATTTGTATTTGTTTTAGGTAGAATAACTCGTGTAGCTGGTATCAATGCAGCACTTTATGCTTATCATGGTTACGTAGCATCAATTCTACGCTACGGTATTATCATATGGGGCAATTCTGTGGATTTTATTAAGGCATTTCGAGCCCAAAAAAAGTGTATTCGATCAATAACCAAAGCCCAACCATTAGACAGCTGTGTCCCACTCTTTAAAAGTTTAAAAATATTGCCACTCCCATCTTTATATATATTCGAACTTTGTATCTTTGTACGTAAAAACATAGGTTTATTTAAATTACGTAATGATGTTGTGGTAAGAAAAAGCAGAGATCTCCACCAATTATGTGTACCTCAACAACGAATTAAACTATTCTCCAATAATGTTTACTGTATGGCAATTCGTATTTATAATAAATTACCTAATGTTTTTAAAGATCTTAATTTCATGACTTTTAAAAAGAAATTATTTGACTTCCTATTATCTAAGTGTTATTACTCAACAGATGAGTTTTTAAATGAAAAGTTTGACTCTAAATTTAAATTGGATGACGAATTGCCCTTACATTCGTAATGATTGAATTTAATTTGATAACTGTGACATTGTATTGAATAATTCTTAACACTGTATTTGATTAATTTCTGACATTATATTTAGTATTCCTTGACATTATATTTAGATTGCCTTGACATTGTATTTAATAATTCCTGACATATTTAGTATACCGTTAAATTGTATTTAATAACTCTTGACATTCTTATTAGTATGCGTTGACATTGTATGCAATAATCCTTCCAAATTGTATTTAATATCAGATAATGTTTACCTAGGTTTGCCAATTCATTTTGATTTCATTTAAATTTTTGAAAATATTTGTACGCTGGAAACAGCAGAATATTTTGGACGTAGAATTGTAGTAACACCTTGTAACAACAATATTCTAACAAATAAACTTATTATTATTATTATTATTATTATTGAAGTCGGCTTCCAGTTGGACCGTAGAGCGGCTGCCTACCATACCTCCACAACCCATTAACTGGGTAACACGGTACTTCTTGGTAAGACTGGAGTCAGGTTTTCTGGCTTCTGACAATCCGTAATGACTGCCAAAGATCTTCAAATGACAGCCGGGACCAACGGCTTAACGTGCTTTCCGAGGCACGAAGGAAACTCAATATGTTAAGATGGCCACCCATCCACTGACCAACCTTGGCAAGCGTTGCTTAACCTTGATCGACCTGTACGCTGTTATTCTTTTAGCCACCTACCAATTTTCATTAAAATCTTTACATTCATATCCAAGAGACATAAAAAGTTCTGTGATAAGTAGTGCCTGTTGTAATGTGAAGTTAACACTCTTAACAAAGTACCTTTAGATCGTCTTAAACAGATGTATAGATATACACTTCTATTTAATTAGAAATGAGTAACAGCGCGACCAAAAGGAATGCAAAATTATGATCAGAAGGTGCACTAAGAAACGGCGCAGAAGCCTCTTTTACGTCTCGCTACTAACGCTAATGATATTTCTCGAGACTTGATGAGCTTTCAAATGGACGCTGTTATGCTGTATGTGAGCAAAGTGGAAATTAAGTTAAATGTTTTATTTATTATAAGATTTTTTAGACTTTTACTCCTCAAAAAGAATACAATTCACTTATTAAGGGAAAAAAAAGTTATTCTTAAATACTGTTACGAGCTTGGGGTTTGTAAGAATAAAAACAGCCGATTAAATAACCAAAATGACACTTTAATTTAATAAAACTAATTACAACTTACTCACTAAATATAGAACACAACTTCACTACTGATCACTTTAATCGCACTTGAAGATCGCTTCCGAAGTATTCGCTTGTATCGCAAATCCAATACTGCCGCCTCGGTCGCAGACTACGCGCTCTTTATATAGGTCAGTTAATTCTAGAAACTTCTATTCTCGAAACATCTGGAAAGTACTCGTAACTACCGCTGCCGACCGACCAGATATCGAGAAGTGTAGAATGTTCTGGCAAAGAAATGTCTAGAAGGTACTTGACTCTACTAGTTCTGTTACTCGATACTAGACAGCGCTAGTAGAAACTTAATGTACCCGACATTAATTACGTTGACATAAGAAATGTAGGTAGGTACTCAAATAAACTAGTAAGTAGTAGATGCACAACTTAACAATGTTGTGGGTATCAAGAAAAACGTACCTTTTTGTTATTTTAGTGAACCTGGGCAATGCGCATGGGAAATCATCATGTGACTTCTGCCGCTCTGGGTGGAGCGGAAGGGCGTGTCAGAATCTTACTGACTAAAACCCATTCGTGTTCCTTCTAAAGCCCTTTGCGTTCCAGGGCCGCGGTGACTCTTTCAAACAAATTTCGCAACCCTGGCAGGCTTTGGCTCTAGCGGGCCCCGTCTTCTATGCTCTTTGAGGCGCGCGTGAAACACAACGCGCCATCGACCCGAGCCTGGTGGTGATCGGATAGCGAGCCACCCAACGCTCGCCGTCCGCAGGCCCGCGCCTACGGTGGCCGGGGATGCCCTGCGACTCCCGATGCCCGTTAGTGAACCCATAACGTATCGTTTCTTGAAGGCAAGTCTATACTAGACTGGCCTGTTGGTCGAGTGGTTAGTGACCCTGACTGCTTAACCGGAGGTCGTGGGTTCGATTCCCACCCAGGACAAATCTTTGTGTGATGAGCATGATCATTTGTTCTGTGTCTGGGTGTAATTTGTGTATAATATGTATGTATTTAGAAATATATAAGTATGTTTATCAGTTGTCTGGTTGCTATAGTACAGGCTCTGCCTAGTTTGGGATCGGATGACCGTGTATGAGTTGTTCCAGGATATATTATTATTATATTATATTATTATATTATAGCAATTTCACATTGTTCATTATATAAACTGCTTTTTTTAAGTTTTTTATTTATGATAATAATTCATACAATCTTATGTGATTACGAGAATCGTATATAATGAAACATTAATTACTACGACGACGATCGTCGTGACGGTCGATGGAGCAGACATATGTTAGAGTGGAGACCGCGTATGGGCAAACATAGTGTGGGACGCCCTGGGGCACGATGGATCTATGATTCGAAAAAGGTGGCTGGCAGCGAATGGATACGGACCGCTCAAGACCGGGATGGTTAGAGCTCTTTGGAGGAGGCTTACGTTCAGCAGTGGACAGCAATTGGCTGATATGATGATGATTATTAATATACAACCACAAAAATACTAGAAACATTTTTGCTAACAACATTTTAGATTTGGAACATGAATTTTACTTGTAATGCTGAAAGGGGACGCCCAAAAAGACCTTTATTATCTACATACTGTCAGAACGTCCACTGCTGTACATAGGCTTCCCTTAAGCATCGCTACACCCAACAGATCAATAACGTTCATCCTAATTTATTTGTGATCAACGCAAACGACATCGGATCATTACTTCCAGGGATTACTCCCTACATATTTTTTTTTAATTTGAGATGAGTTTGTTCTTGACTCTGGTCTGGGTCATAGCTGACAGAGACAGAGTCGACGATGGAGCGAGCTTGCCCAGAAGAAGCCTGTTCACTCTAATTTTGAAGGGTTCTATGCGTTAGGGTTCTATGCGTTCGGAAACACAGATGCAGGCAGAGAGTTCCACTTCTTTGCTTTGGGCATTATAAAAGACGTTTGGAAACGTTTAGTGCGAATTGGTGGAATAGCAACAGGGTAGGGATGGTAACTTGCAGTGCGTCTAGATGTCCGATGGTAGAAGGGGGCTGGTGGGATGAGTTCGTGGAGTTCCTGGACACTCTCTCCGTCGCTTGTCGGTGTTCTACAATCTGTGAAGCTTGGCATCCACCAGTTTTACGTCGCCAATGAGCCTCTTAGCTCTGCGTTCCACTAAATCAAGCGCGGCAAGTTGGTATTTAGCTGAGCCATCCCAAAGGTGGCTGCAATACTCCATGAAGGATCGGACTTCTGCTTCGTGAAGTGTTAATTTTACTCTTTAATTTAGATATAGATGCAGAATATATTTTGTTGCAAAACTATTCTATTGAAATTTAATATTTCAAACACAAAACAAACACAAAAATTAATCCTACTTCGTAAAAGCGTTGCTTGCGAATCAAAAATTCAATGGTAGTACAATTTAATCTACTGTAAAATCCGCGTCAACATAAATGATAGGTTTTTGTTATTCGGTGCAACGATCAGACATACTGACATGTTAGTTGTGACAGCAGATTAATGTACTGAACAGGGATTTGTGTAAAACAGCATTTTGGATTAATGTTGTGATTAGCTACTGGGTTCATCATTTCGCTGATTACTAAGTGGGTAACGCAAACCTTGGAAATTTGCGATTCAATGATGGTAGTCGACAATAAAGCACGTTTGACTGGAACATTTTTACGGGTACTGGTACCCTATTACTAAGACTCCGCTGTCCGTCTGTCTGTCCGTCTGTCTGTCCGTCTGTCACCAGGCTGTATCTCATGAACCGTGATGGCTAGACACTTGATATTTTCACTGATGATGTATTTCTGTTGCCGCTATAACAACAAATATTAAAAAACAGAGTGAAATAAATATTTAAGGGGCTCCCATATACAACAAACGTGATTTTTTGCTCGTTTTTGCTCGATATTGATAACAGCAACAGGCTTGAAATATTCGCAGAATATTTAGTTATATTATTAACTTTAATTTAAATAATTAAATTAGAATAACATTAACATTTAAGGGGGGCGATAGAAAATTGTACGGAACCGCGTAAACACACGAGTCCGACTCACACTTGGCCGGTTTTTTATATCCCGCAAGTACATATACATTTATTTTATTAGATTGTTTAATATGTCACCAGATTACTGCAAACGCCGTAAGTTTATTATAAATTGCGTGCCATTGTAAACTCTTCCTTCACAATAAGTCACGAATGTATCTGAAACTATTGAATTTGGATGAGATTTATTGTATTTAAAATTATGAGTTCATAAAATAATAAAAAGACTAACAATCTGACGGTGTTTGCAATACTTTTTTGACATTTATACTATGTAATTTAATAGTCTATATTTATTTGCTACCAAAAAATATTGAAAATATTGTATTGCAAATATAATACTCTCGAAAAGATAGAATACTCGAAGATACTATACTAAACTATTTTGTAGCTACTATATTTCCTAACTTATTTAGCGTAGTTTAAAATCTTATCCTTATATTTACTGAACCGGCCACGTCTGCCGTATGTCGAACGGCCGATGGGCTAAAGCAACCACAATGTGGGTCCCAGAAAATGCCCGACGACATGGCGGGAAACCCAGGCAAAGATGGCGGGACGAGCTTGACGCCTATCGGCCAGATTGGTCCACACTTGCCCAAAGCCGGGAAGAATGGAAGGAAGAAAGGGAGGCCTTTGCCCTGCAGTGGGACACAATTGGTTAAAATATATAAAATGTATTTTTTTTTTCCTTAGCCTATTGTGTACCACTGCTTGGCAAAGGCCTCCCCCATATCCCTCCAGACATTCTTTTCTTGCGCCACCTCGAACCAGCCTTCGCGGTGTGCATCCAAATCATCTCACCACCGCTTTCTGGGCCGGCCTCGGTGACGCCGTCCATCCTCTGGCACCCATTGCGTGGAGACTTTAAAAGCTGCCAGGCTGAAATGGGACTGGGCGGGTCACACCAGCCGCATGCATAGTGACTGCTGTGCAAAAGTCTCCATAAAATATATATACATATTATATTTACTGACTGGCTCCATCTCACATAACAGTATCCAACTGTAACCGACTGTATCTGTACAAATTAATTCTGTTACTTACTTCCACCTTGGGCACAATCGTCGCCCCATGCTCTCTGGACGAGCATTTAACATAATTATAATGAGTTAACGCAATGAGCACAAAGATGGACTCTGCTCGCTTTATTAAATTATTAAACTTTGAGTCGGAAGTGACCGGAATTAATCGATATTTAATTGTGTTTGTTACTGTAAAGGATCGGAGTAATAATGTGCTTTAATTATGTCTTTGTGCAGGCTGTCATTGCATGTAAAATTCTGCGTCCCAAATTGCGATACTCATTCAATTGCATTCTTTTACAAACGAAATGAACTTCATATACATTGCTTCATATGTTTAAAAATTCATCTGCTCGTCAACGCATATTGAATATGGTTACAATGTTAACATAAAATAATATGCGACCGATGGCGTTTATTTTTGTATTAAGTTACTGGTTTTCAGCCGCATCTGGGTAGATTCTCGTGTCACAATGTTAGTTACCATACTCCTCCGAAACGGCTTGCCCGATTTTAATGAAATGTTGTGTTTATATTCTGTAGGTCTGAGAATAGGACGTAAACTATATTTCATACCCCTAAGTGATAAGGGTGGTCCATCCTAATTTTTTTATTTTAGTATTTTTTTTATGTTTAGGCATTAAAAATACATGCAACCCTAAATTTTCACCCTTCTACCACACACCCCTATTTTTTAATAGCGATATTAGTACTGTTCCTGTGCTGTTCGAGAATGGTTTAGATTCACAATTAGATCCGGTAGGTGGCGCTACAATCGATTTCTATAATTTTTCGTCATACACAAAGCAAACGTTCGGACAGGACGACGTCTGTCGGGACCGTTAGTATATTATATATTTATTCTAATATAATAAAGCTGAAGAAGTTTGTTAGTTTGAACGCTCTAATCTTTGGAACTACCAGACGATTTTGGAAAATTATTTTTGTATATGATAGCCAAATTTATTTTATTTATTTATTTATTAAAACTTTATGCACTAGTAAAAACACTGTACAAAGGCGGACTTAATGCCTTAGGCATTTTCTACCAGTCGACCTTAGGGTGGTGCAGAGACAACATGGCAGGTGCAACTTAGAGAAAAACTAAAAATAGAGAGAAGAAAAAAATAAAAAAACATTTATAAATACATAGATACATACATACACATAAATAAAGTTGTTAAGAAAAAACGAATCCAACAAATTAACGCTGTGATGATTCTACCAACTTCTTGCGAATGTGCTTACGTGCCTTCACCTTAAAGGACAACCGACTTGACAAATTCATGAGGAAGGCTATACGGGAACGAGAAAAAACGGGATATGCTAAAAGCTATAGTTGAAAAAAGGCTAGGCAGATGATTAATTATATCTTTGTGCAGTTTTTTTTAAGGGCATACTTACTTTTGCCCGTGTGCTTTAATATTTTTATTTTATAGATTTTCACAAAAAAGGTTTTTTTCTTTTAACTAGAACAGACTTTTAAACTGGAATATCTTTAATTCCTGACTTCCCAGGACAGTAGAACTAAAGACAAAACTGATTAGAAATTTAAACTCTATACTTTTACAAATTTTTCAAGTACAAACGAAACAAAAAAAAAAATAATGTTAGGGAGCTGACCTACGATAGTATGACCTTCTTTTTTTTTAATGATGGGCATTCATCAAATGACTTCTTCCGCTCTGGGTGGAGCGAAAGGGCGTGTCAGACTCTTACTGACTAAAACCCATCCGTGTTCCTTCTAAAGCCCTTTGCGTTCCAGGGCCGCGGTGACTCTTTCGAACAAATTCCGCAACTCTGGCAGGATCTGGCCCTAGCAGGCCCCGTCTTCTATGCTGACATCTCTTTGAGGCGCGCGTGAAACACAACGCGCCATCGACCCGGGCCTGGTGGTGATCGGACAGCGAGCCATCCAACGCTCGCCGTAGGCCCGCGACGATATGTATGACCTACAAGATCAACGACGTACAAAAACTTCTATTGATACTAAACTGCTGACCCCATATATTATTTCACCGTGAAGCTCCATAAGTAGGTTATTTTAACAGCAAGCGGCTCTATCGTTAACATACCGGGTTTTACTGTGTTTTTATATGGAGTAATTAAATTTTATGAGTTCCAGTATGAATGGGTGCGGATAAACGGATGCCTGGGCTATTAATTTTATTACAGAAAAAGGTTGTTTTCAATTCAATAAACGATTTTTTGAGCGTCGTATTTTTAGCATTTGGTGTTATTTTTACTAATTGTGAACATTTTTTATTCGTAATCCTTGGGAACGTTGGCGTGACGACCTAGAGACGTTCATGGCTGGGCCAATAAAGGTTATAAACAAATAACCCTTACAAAATTAGACTTATTCAAGATTTGAAATGCATTTACCCAGTGTCATATATCACACGGAATAAAATCCTGGTTCTAGAAGCATAAAATGCTCACAAATGTTTGTTTTTAATTAAAACGACACAGTTGGCGCAATGGTTGAGCGATTGGCTGCTGCGCTGCATGTCGCGGGTTCGATTTCCGCACGGAACAAATATAATAATAATATCTTGAGACAACTCACACACGGTCATCCGATCCCAAACTAGGCAGAGCCTGTGCTATGGCAACCAGACAACTGATAAACATACTTATATATTTCTAAATACATACATATTATAGACAAATTACACCCAGACACAGAACAAATGATCATGCTCCCAGGACAAATCATTGTGTGATACAATGATTTGTCCTGGTGGGGATCGAACCCACAACCTCCGGTTAAGCAGTCAGGGTCACTAACCACTCGACCAACAGGCCAGTCAAATATTTGTATGGCCTACAGAAAGTTGTTCCGGGGCTGGCTGTTTGTATGTCTGTAAAAGCACCCACGATATAGGAAAAATTCCAACGTTTAAAAAAATATATATCTTTTTTTTTTCCAAATCAATACACGGCTCGTTGCTCGAAGAAATCCTTAAAATTTGCTTGTCACAAGTCATCTTTTGGAAACCACGCAGAAAACGAGCTTTTCTCTGATGATGATGATAATCTGATTTTCTTTCCTCTTCAACTAGCCTCTTAGTCTGCTATTTTCTGAAAACTCGTTGAAATTTAGCCAAGGCCGATTTTTTCTTTTTTTTAACCAGCCTGTCTCACTGCTGGGCAAAAGCCTCCCCCAACTGCTTCCAGATATTTTTGTCCCGAGCCTCTTCGAACCAACCCAGGCAGCAGGGGTCTAGGTCGGTTGCGGAATTTGTTCGAAAGAGTCACCGCGGCCCTGGAACGTAAAGGGCTTTAGAAGGAACACGGATGGGTTTTAGTCAGTAAGAGTCTGACACGCCCTTCCGCTCCGCCCAGAGCGGATGAAGTCATTTGATGTTTTCCCATCAATAAAAAAAAAAAAAAAAAAAAGGGGTCTAGGTCGTCTCGCCACCTCTTCCTGGCCCGATCTCGGTGGCGCCATCCATCCTAACTTTTGTGGAGACTATTGACCAGCAGTCACTGTGCATGCTAACGTGACCCGCTAATCCCATTTTAGTTTGGCAGCCTTTTTTCCTACGTCTATGATGCTCGTTTTTAAGTGCAGCTTGGCGTTTCTTATTCTGCTTGCTCTTTTCACGCCTAGGATGCTGCGCTCCATTGCTCTTTGCCAAACCCCAAGGCGAAACTTTTGCGACTCGGTGAGGTCAATAAAATCAATTAATTTTATTTAAATAGCATTTCCAATGTCGCTTTTCATGTTCCATAACGAGCTCATCATCATCATTTTCATAGAAAAACTCCAAAACCTCTCAATTATCTAGAGTTAAAACGGTAAGGATTTATTTATTTGACAAGAGAGTCGGTGCCATTAAGTTGGCGGCCATTTTGAAAAGTCCCATCGAATCTTTATGACTGTTAAATTAGGAGACTATATATATTAGGTTTTGTAAGCGGTTTCATTCACTTGAAAGTCGAAAAATGTGGCTAAAAAAACCATGGTAAGCCATAGGTCCCGGTTGTCATTTAAAGGTACTTGACAGTCGATACGAGTACTCAAAAGCCAGAAAATCTGTCATCAGCGTTACCAAAGCTTATCGTGTTATCCAGTTATTGGTTTTGAAGGTCTGATAGGCAGTAGCTCTATGTCATCATCATCATATCAGCCGAAAGACGTCCACTGCTGGACATATGCCTCCCCGCGCGTGTCGCCACAGCCATCAGTCCCATGCGTCTCGCATCCATCTGCTACCCGCGACCCTCACCAGGTCATCGGTCCACCTTGTGGGAGGCCTCTAGCTAGCTCTATGTAAAATAATGGTATTCAGCTGCATCGATTTAACTCGAAACCGGTCCAATTTTTTTATTTTTTATTTTTTTATTTTTATATCTTGGGACAACTCACACACCGTCATCCGATCCCAAACTAGGCAGAGCCTGTGCTATGGCAACCAGACAACTGATAAACATACTTATATATTTCTAAATACATACATATTATAGACAAATTACACCCAGACACAAAACAAATGATCGTGTTCATCACACAAAGATTTGTCCTGGGTGGGAATCGAACCCACGACCTCCGGTTTAGCAGTCAGGATCACTAACCGCTCGACCAACAGGCCAGTCAATATGTGGGAGAAGATGGAATAATAGACATAAATAGGTTTGATTATTCAGAACCAAAATGACACAGTACACTTTTGATGATTTCCCATCCTCGAAAAAAAAAAATATACAACCTAACAATAATCAATAACACACTATTATAGTTTTAAAATAATAACGGTTAAAATAATACGTAAAAGAAATCAAAAGTCTGCATAAACATATCATTAAGAAAACATACCTGACAACTTATATATACCATCGGACATCTAGACGCACTGCAAGTTACCATCCCTACCTTGTTGCTATTCCACCAATTCGCACTAAACGTTTCCAAACGTCTTTTATAATGCGCACAGCAAAGGAGTGGAACTCTTTGCCTGCGTCTGTGTTTCCGAACGCATACAACCCTAATCTCTTCAAAATTAGAGTGAACAGGCTTCTTCTGGGTAAGCTCGCTCCATCGTCGACTTTGTCTCTGTCATCTATGACCTAGACTAGAGTCAAGAGCAAACCCATATTAAATAAAAAAAAAAAAAAAAAAAAAAAAACTTCTGATCCGACGAATTTTTCTTTTGGGCTTGCCTGTGGTGGCCTTAATATAATATTCAAGCCTTCAGTCATGCCTTATAAAAAAATACAAACTAAGCGATTACGTGCTAAGGGTACGGGCCTCGGCTTAGGGCGTCGCTGGGGGGCGGACAGCTATAGTAGGCGCCAGATAATCGTGGAATAACGGTCATTGACCCACCTACAATTATTGACATTTTTAATTTGAAAAACGGAATTAATGACACAAAGCTGTCCCGAATCATCATCTCTCGTGATCCTTAACATTGTCTAATAATGAAAAACGATTCATATTTAATTGTTCAGGTACCTATGAACAGTTATTAGGGAAAGGTCAATATACTTTATTCCACATTTATCTGGCGCCTACTATAGTGACGGGCTGGATCGAACTAGATCCGTCGAAAGCCCCTTTTTATAGCACTATTTGCTAGCAAAGTGGGGGAGAAGTAGTTAGTTACAATACTATTAAAGACCGGAGTTAGATCAAAATAATTTTTGACATTTCTCATAAAATATTAAATAATATCTCTCACATATAGTCGGGAAAAGACTCGGCAGAATGATTGAAGGTACTGCCAGGATTAAGAGTATCCTTTCAAGACATTAGAATAGAATAGAATAGAACAAACAAGAAACATTAATCTAAGTCCATCTGTTATATAAAAATCCATTCAACTATTGAAGCGTAATTCATTTACAAACAGACATTTTTTTTTTAAGGATGGGAAATCATCAAATGACTTCTTCCGCTCCGCTCTGGCTGGAGCGGAAGGGCGTGTCAGACTCTTACTGACTAAAACCCATCCGTGTTCCTTCTAAAGCCCTTTGCGTTCCAGGGCCGCGGTGACTATTTCGAACAAATTCCGCAATCAACAGACATGCTTCCACATTCATAATATTAACAGAATTAGAGTTATTATATCATTTCATATTCCCGTTTTAATTTGTATGATGTGTCGGATTTATTTCAAACTCATTCATGTTAAGTGAGCGATGGACAACCCCACATTTAAATTATAAATGATAGGTATTTATTTTGCAAGTAGGTTGAACATAACACTTTTACATGTCAATCTTTTTTGTTCGTTTTTAGCTAGATGAGGCCGGTATTTCCTAGCTGCTTACCCTGAGAAGAAACAAAGAAATAAAGTCAGAGGTCAAAGTCTCTTTTGAAGTCCATACAATCCGTACTGGTCAAATCATATGAGAACCATGTAGGTTAATGTCTGAGGTGGCCTTTTCAGGAACGTGCCACACAGATTTGAGTGGACCTGTCCAGATAGTGCAAGCATTAGTCAGTGTAGCTCAAACTTAGAACTTTAAGGAGCTCAACGATTTGATGAACAATACCAAAGTAGCTCAAACTTAGAACTTTAAATAGCTCAACGATTTGACGAACAAAACCAAATAAAGGACATTTGGGTAGGCCGCATAAATAACTCAAACTGCCAGACTAACTAAAATGAAATCCTAATATGGCGGCGATCTACATAGTCCTACTCACAATACGTTATATGAGAACCATGCAGACCAGTGTCTGAAATGATCTTTTGAGGAAAGAACCACACAGATTTGAGTGGACCTGTCCAGTCAGTGCAAGCTTTTGTCATTTATTACCCTGCCCTTCTATACAACCTAAAAATCAAACACGGGGACAATCGAGACACTTTAACATCAAGCACCAACGAGGTCGCCATCAATCTAATCAACCAAAACCAAGTCTAAAAACTTGCCTACACATCACATCTTATCCACAATCTGAAAAGATAGTTCGAAAACCCAGTGGGTACAAATAAAGGTCTGCAATAAGAGTCCTCTGAAAATATTTTCGTTTATAGCAAATATAGGGAATGTAAAAAAGCTGACCTTAGCGAGGGACCTCATATTGTTTCACATAAAGAACTTGTGACGGAATCTAAACTAAGCTTTGTGGGGCGTTAGCAGAAAAAGTCGCGTGCGATATATTTTTTTAATGTTTTTTTTTTACACAACGAAACAACGTTTATAAAAGTCGATAATAATTACGTCGACCACATTTTTGAATATTTAAATCAGGACTTCAATCGTTGATATAAAAGAAAGAAAGAAAGAATAATATTTATTTAGCACTTACATTACATGAAACACGCACGGTACATAGAAAAAAAAATATATAAAGTAATGTAGGTATGCTAAGAACCATGTGTGTGTCTCACGGCTGCACTAAAAAGGTCCATTTCAGCGATATGTCAGACAGACTGATGCTGTCTGACGCTGGTTTTCTAATGAGCCTTTCAATGGACGCTCACTTCATCTAAGATTTCACGGTGAAAGAAGAGAAAAGAAAGAAATATAACTGTTTTACACGCCAGTACATCAAGCTACAATCATCCGTCAAATTTATTTAATAGACTTTCAACTTTATCTATAAAGCATTAGGTTCAAGGTCGACTGGGAAAATTTGACAGTTTCGGGTAGCTTGATGTGCTGGCGTATGTACATGCATTGGAAAAAATACCTTCAATCAACCCGTTCAGTCAAATAGCTTATGATATTAATTACTTAATGGCCTAGGTTTAACATCAAATATTAATGAAAAGAAATGCTCAGTTAGTCACAGCAAGCAAATTTTCAATTTTTTTACATTTAACAAATAGATAAGAAGAAGGGAACAGAAAAATAGGTACAAAGGTAATGCTTATTTCTAAAGAAATCTCTTCCAGCATACCTGCGAAAGGAGAGTCAAGTTATGCTAACATAAAAAGACAAAAAAAACTTTAAATATAACATACTATACATATATATGACTAAAATTAATATCATACTAATACATACTACTTAAATAATACTATAAGATAAATAATAATATATACTTTAAATATGCAACTTTGATGGTACCGAAAGGTAGTGTTCTTTCAATCTTCTTTTAATATCTGGAAGAGTTTTGCATTCCCTAATGTCAGGCGGCAGTGCATTCTACAAGCGTACCGCGTGCACAGTAAATGAATACGAATAAAAATCGGTAGAGTGGGGAGGGGATTTAAGGAGTTTTCTAAGATGCGACAAGGTGATTTATCTGCGATTTATCTGTTTAGAGAGGCATCAACATTTTCACGTAGAATGTTTTTATTTAAGCACAGTTATATTGTAAAAAGTAGGAATGGAATCAACAGATATTACACGTCATCATGATCTTCCTGTTATAATCAAAATTAATTTGGATTCGGCGAAGCGAATATTCTTCAACCATACACCTGATTTCAACATCATTTCAAAATTCATCTCGTTTCTATCATCTTTCACACAATCCATTAAAAAAAACAAGTGCGAGTCGAAATCGCGTGTAAAGATTTCCGAACGAATCTCATTTTTGTACCATTTTACTGAGATGTCTATAATAATATATAAATATAATAAAAAAAGAATTATACATATTTAGAGTTGTAAATTTTTTCATAGTAAATTCACAGGCGTAGGAATCATTTCATCGAATAAAACAAAAAACATGCGAGTAGAGACGTCAACGTCTTCACGCTAGGCTCGGAATTTACTTCGCCCTAAGTAGCTTGCCATTCATAATGCCCGGGCATTATAAAAAATGCCCCAATTTATTACTTGATCCATAACATATACAGTCCATAGCTATACACTTCTTATAGATTTTCCTACAATATGTAGGCAAAAAAATAGCACCTGAATTTTTTTTTAAATTTTAAGCTCCTTAGTTTCGGAGATAGTGGGGGATTAGTAGAGGTTTGTTTTTTTACATTTTCTAATTTGTCCCCCAAATGTGTCCTTCATACTCAAAATGTATTTATTTACAAAAAAAATGTTGTTTGTTTTTAGATTGCCATAAATTCTGCATTTTTTTTTGTGTTTTCGTATTTGTAGGTATTTCTAGTGTTATGATTTGTGTAATTGTGCTTTTGTGTGTTGTGTTTTCTGTTTTTGTACCACATAAACGTTTTATCTATCTATATAACTATACATCATATGTGTACCGAATTTCAACAGAATCGGTTTAGTACTTTCGGAGTAAATTGGCTGTGACAGACAGACGCACGAGTAATCCTATAAAATAAAGGTTCCGTTTTTTATGGATGTTCGGAACCCTAACAAAAGCACAGCCTGAAGCAAATAAAATTAACATAAGTATTATAAAAATGTAACACAAACCAAAATCAGCTTTTAAGTTTTTTTGCCACCAGTCCCAGTATTTCATCACAGATAGGTAGGGAGGAATGGGCGAGCCCAATGCCTAACGTTTATTGGATGCGAAACTGTACAGACAAGAATCATATTTTATTGGTTCAAAATAATAATAATATTATGATAAATATTGTAGCTTCTTTATTTTTATACTTTACTTACGTTTTATGTCGGGAGGTCAAAAGTTTTTCAGGCTTTTAATACTGTGTGCGGCTGGTTCTTGTTTTGTGAGTGTCATAAAACGCTAGGTTTTTATCTTTTGATATACTTCATAAGCTACGTTCATAAATTTCAGCAGATGTTTGTTGACGAATGTCATCGTCACTACAATCAATCTTAACCAAATCCAATTAAATAATATTTAAGTACTATGTTTTTAATATGATAAATGAATCGATGATTAAAATATTTGTAAGTACGAGTATGTTAGTTCCATGCCCCTGTTTCCCTGTTTAGCAAATTAATTAATTTACCTCTGCTGGTATTACTTCGTACATAGTAGTACTATAGAAGTGTTGTCGCCCTCACATATAAATTATTAATTCACCTTTACTAAATAATTATCGTAAAACAACATATTTGAAAAGAGTAACTATAGAATGTGTTGTCCGTTCTTCTCTCTATAAGCATCTACCATTGCGAATGGACAACAAGTCACTTAATTTTATTTTAACTGTTAATGCTGACGTTTGTGCTGACTGTAACATGCTTTCCGAGGCACGGAGTAATCTCGGTATGTTAAGTTGGTCACCCATCCACAGACCGACCTCGGCAAGCGTAGCTTAACCATAGAGACCGACCCGTGCGGCTATTATTATTTAGTAGCAAGACCGCAACTGATTTAATCTTTATTCTAATGCTGCTTACGGTTTAATATCGTTTCTGAACGATTGAACTCTATGGTGGATATTATTATTCAACTGTGGACATTGATAGAAAAAATATATATTTCGTTGACAACATTACAAAAAACGAATGTGACGTCACCCAAACATATGTTCCACTTGAGACCATTTGAGAGATCGATGTTTATGATTTTTGAAGTGAAAACTTCTTCAGGCGCGTTGGGCACTTTTTGGGTGAACAAAAATCATGGAACTCGCGTCATCGTCACCGAACGCTTTCCATGAGCTATATGTATACTGTGTATATATGTGTACTTTTTGGGTGAACAAAAATCATGGAACTCGCGTCATCGTCACCGAACGCTTTCCATGAGCTATATGTATACTGTGTATATATGTGTACTTTTTGGGTGAACAAAAATCATGGAACTCGCGTCATCGTCACCGAAGGCTCAAGCTTTCGCTTAGTTTTCACTTCTATCGGTAGTTCCCAAAGACTGCCCCTCATGTTATTTCTATGAAAGACAAGTTATGCCCTTGGTTCTGGCTGTCATTTGTTGATCTTTGGCAGTCGTTACGGGTAGTCTGCAGCCAGAAAATCTGACACCAGTCTTGCCTAGAAGTATCTTGTTACCCAGTAACTGGCTTGAGGAGATCTGGTAGGCAGTCGCTCCACGTAAAATACTGGTATTCAGCTGAATCCGGTTTGACTGGAAGCCGACTAAATATGTTTGGGAAAAGTAAGTAATTTGTTATGGTGCACACTGTTTAATAAAGAGTATATCGATCTATACACGCTGAAATTTTAATGGTTGTTTTCTCGCGGCAGAACGATTAGCCATCAGTAGTACTATCAAAACATAAAGTTAAACTTAAAATATTTTTTTTTTCAATTAATAAAAAAAGTATTCATAAAATCGAAAGCGTGAGAAGCAATAGTAACTCACTAGACATGACGTAGGTACTACTGGCAGAGCGGCGGCGCGCCGACTAAGTGAAAAGCGATTCATAAATGTTCAGAGCAAAATAAGCACTCGCGCGTAGTAATTTTTTTTTGTTTATCAAAATATTGTTATTCTACCATTTCTTGAATTTAAATTTATTATTTATTTTTTTGAGCTCGTGGCTCAAGAATATCAGCCGCACGGGTTGATCAAGGTTAAGCAACGATTGCCAAGGTTGGTCTGTGGATGGGTGACCATCTTAATATTTCGGGTTTCCTCCGTGCCTCGGAAAGCACGTTAAGCCGTTGGTCCTGGATGTCATTTGTAGATCTTTGGCAGTCGTTACGGATTGTCAGAAGCCAGTAAATCTGACTCCAGTCTGGCCAAGAACTACCGTGTTACCCAGGTAATGGTTTGTGTGGTAGGCACCTGTGGAGGTCTGGTAGGCAGCCGCTCCACGTAAAATACTGGTATTCAGCTGACTCCACGTTAAATACTGGTATTCAGCTGAATCCGGTTTGACTGGAAGCCGACCCCAATATAATTGGGAAAAGGCTAGGCAGATGATGATTTTTCATAAATCGATTGTATAACCAAGACGAACTCATTTCACTGCGGGAGAACAACCATTAAAATTTCAGCTTGTATATTTAGACGAGTAATAAGCAAGTCATCAAGTTTGATAGCAAGGTCAGAAGATATCTGACTGAGGAATCGACTCAAGTATCGCTACTTATAAAGGTATTGTTACCAAAGTAATCGAGAATCCTATTTTTAGCCCCCGACCCCGCAACGTCAAAGTTATCGTATTATCTTGTTCCTTCCACTTTTCTTATATTTACGGCAAACAAATCAAGATTTATATAAGATTTATCTGCGAACAACAAATAAGTCATTCGTGCCCCAATCTTTATTATGATGCTGTTTCCTTGTGGGGTAAGCAGGGTACTAGTTTGGGGCCGTAATTATTTATCTTAAAAATCACTGTGTTGCTGATCGACTGTCCATTGTCTTCATTTTAACACGAATGGAATAATGAGAGGTTTCTTGTAAAATTTGGGCAGGCATTTTATGAAATCTTTCACCTGCTTGGTTGTTTTGTTTTTAGGGTTCCGTCTTTGTTTTCTCTTAAAAGACCAATGGGAGCTTTGTTTCCAGGTTTACTTTTACACGAAAACGATAAATTGTAGACTTGTGCTCTGATTGGTTGCCATTTTTTTATAATCCACAATTTCTCGGAATGACTTCGCGAAATTGTAGACTGTCAAATTTTGGTGCGTAAAATAGTATTTCCAAATCTCAAGTTATTTTATAATCTTACGGAGCTTGCTATTTTTCGGTGACATATACATACAGTCGATATGTATTGCTTTCATTATGCTATATTAGTTCCTGTCGTAATCTGTTCTTTTATGCATATTACTTGTACAAAATAATTTCGTTGTTTCACATCTGCCAGGCGTCCAGGGACGGCTCACAATTTTTTTTACAATATATGTAGATCATATGAAAGATTGATATATTAGGGATGTCATCAAAATATAGATAAGACGAAATTGAATATTTCATGTGCCTTGGTAACAAAAAAACAGTACTTATAGTTTATGGATTCACAATAGGGATGTTGTCTGGGTTAAAGAAAAATATGATTCTATTTAGTCCGTCAGTTTCAATATCGAAAAATATTGGATTTGTATTTTTTATTTTATTAAATTAATAAAAAATACGAAGATAAAACGCATCAGCGATAAAGAGTGGGGGCTTGTAACGTCACTTTCCAGTAAAAAGTGTACTGGTAAGTGGAGTTTTCGAAGCACTGTACTTCTTCGTCTTCAACGTGACAAAAGAAAAAATACGTGTCCAATATTTTTTGCAAATCTATCTGACGGACTAATTAGTGTTTTTTTAGTAAAATATCCTATTACTACTCCCCTTAACCTCAAGTATCGTCACAACCTTCACTTTTCCTTTTACAAACTAATAAATTCAGCTTCCGAAAAAACAAATTTTCACCCCTCAATAAATCCCAGCCTCAAACCAGGCACTTAGACCGTACCTAGACGTAAAATTCAGCAAAAATTTTCAATATTCATCAGGTGTTCAGTCGAGTCGCGGTTCACCGCGTGCGGAACCCTAATATCTGCTACAGGGTTTGGCTTTTAGGTAAGGAGTTGCAGCCACGAATATACGTGTAGTATTTGTGGTGAGTACCTCGATATTGTGTATAGTTAGTGAAAAGAGCGTTGAGGATTTTTTAATTTAAAAATATTGTAAGAAAGAAAAACCGTTAATTCCACCAGAAAAGACGTACAAAACGACGAAGTTAAATATGTATCCATGTTGAGGAATTTGTTCGAAGGAATCACCGCGGCCCTGGAACGCTAAGGGCATTAGGAGTATTTAGGAGGAACACGGATGGGTTTTAGTCAGTAAGAGTCTGACACTCCCTTCTGCTCCGCGCAGAGCGAAAGAAGTTGTTTGATGACTATGTTTTGGCTTAAAGCATGTGAGCCCATCACTTCCCGTGGGTGTAGTTAAGGCGACTAAGGGACTCACCAGAGAATGGGCAGTAGCATTCTCTGTGCTACTGTGCATTGCAACAGCTACACTGCGATCACCACGCCGGAAGACGTCCCGGCTGGTATGATGATGTGAACTTGTGTATTAGTTTTTAAATACACTTAACTTTGTATGGAGGAACTCGTGGCTAAATAGCAAACGCCGCACGTGTCGGTATTTCAGATTAAGCAATACTTGCGAAGGTCGGTCAGCGGATGGGCGACCATCCATTTTATAGTGAGACTCCTCCATGCTTCAGGAAGATCAGTAAAACGACTCCTCCATGCTTCGGGAAGCTCAATAACACGTTGGTCTTGGCTGTCTTCGGAACATCTTTGTTCATCGTTTCGGGTAGTTACAAGTCCATGCTGGCTGGCATGCATGGCTGGCCTGTTGGTCGAGTGGTTAGTGACCCTGGCTGCTTAACCGGAGGTCGTGGGTTCGATTCCCACCCAGGACAAATCTTTGTGTGATGAGCATGATCATTTGTTCTGTGTCTGGGTGTAATTTGTCTATAATATGTATGTATTTAGAAATATATAAGTATGTTTGTCAATTGTCTGGTTCCCAAAGTACAGGCTCTGCCTAGTTTGGGATCGGATGACCGTGTGTGAGTCGTCCCAGGATATATTATATTATATATTATTATCTCCTTGTGCAGCTCTTGGAAACACGACAAACCGCGAAGGATCGTGGGTTGTCAACAAATATAAAAAAATAATTAATTCGAATTCGAATATTTGGCACACATGTAGCCCATACGACACTTTTAAACCCAGTAGAACGTTCTCCTGCTTTAATTTTCGTACTCGCACTATAGGTAAATCCCTCTGGAAAAAACCTAGTAATAAAAAAAAACCCATTCACAGAAAAATAAACAGATCTTCATCCTACAATTTCCTTACAAACCCCACCTGAATCCATACGTTGAGCTATAAAACAAGCGGGGGTATAAAAGCGTGCTCCACCCGCTATTGCTCCGTGTACGGTACCATTAACATATCAATATGGCACTGAACTCATACGTATTGCTGGCGGTGGTACAAGTTGTAAGTGACACCAATTTTATATAAATATTTTTTGTTTTATTTATGTTCATGTTTTGAAGTAATCTTGCTTACTTTGCTTTTTTAAAATCTGTGTTATGAATCAAAAATCAAAAACTCAATGCTTTTATTTGAAACTAGTGGCCCACCCCGGCTGCGCCCGGATGTATATTTCATTTTTTCAAAATTTTCTTTCATAGGAACCTTCTTCTGACAATAACAAACACAACACCTATTTGTTGTAATTGTTTAAGTATTTCGTGTACCTATTTATCTTGTTAATTTGAGTATTAATTATATATTTATATTGTATTTATATATTCGTATTATTTATTTAAATGTTTGTATGTATTAATTAAATATCAATCGCTTTTTATTCACCATATTGCACCTACCACCATTCCCTGCATCACCCAAAGGTTGACTGGTAGAGAATGCCTATGGCATTAAGTCCGCCTCTGTACATTTGTGTGCGTAAAGTGTAAATAAATAAATAAATAAATTAGCGAAATTGGTCCAGCCGTTCACGCGTGATGCCGTGACCAAGGGAAATAGGGATTCATTTTTCTGTATATAGATTATAGATAAGCCATTTAAAAGCATTTTTGTATTATCAAAGTCGGTCAGTTACTTTTCAATCCATGTTTATTTAGCGTTAAAAACTTTTTCATGTATCAAACATCACCTCAATTTTACATGACTCCACATTACATCGTAATAGTTTGTTGCTGAATGTCTAAACAAACAATTGGTACATAAACAGTGCCATTCAACCGAGAGGGATAGCAAAAAACTGTGTAGTTCAGTTATTCAACTGCTGTAAAGAAATGAAGATCAATAAATCCGAATAAACCACACCACAGAAATATAGTCTCAATTATTCTTCTTACGCATCCAAGTAGAAAATCCTTCCGTAGATTTATAAGGTAAATCTATTACATCAGCAAATAATGGATTGAAAATTATAACTCTTCACTGAATAAACTGAAAAGGGGTGTTATCTAAATTAGTGCCAAGGGACCGTTTTATGAGCAGTGATGGATGGTCTTAGCTTGGGAATTTATTGATTGAAGATCATGGAATGTCTCCAACTAATTCATATTTTGCACTCGAGTCAACCTTGAAACCGTCTCCACTCGTTAACGTTCGACTCGAGAACTTTTTTCTACTCGACTGACCCAGAAGGAGGATAATGTTTCCTTAAGTATGTATGGTTGTATGTCTATTAATTTATTTAACACACTCTGTAGTCTAAACGGCTGAATGAGGTACTATTAGAATTGTCTCAAGTGCTGAAATATGTCATTTCAGGCTGGCTAGAATTTTTCAAAAAAGAAAAAGATGGCTGCCCCCCTAAGTGAAGTGAAGTCTTGCGTTTTGTTCTAATTTTTTCCTTTGTGTAGAAAATAGTTTAATGATTACCCAATCAGTACAGCCTGTCCATCGTACACCATTTTTAAACAACCAACCTTTTTTCAATCATTTTTCCTCACTCGCCCGCTACCACTTATGCCTTGTACCATACAACATAGAGATCTGCATTTGACGGTAGACCTGTATTTAGCATATTAGGCACGGATTTACACTTCCGAATTAACACGAGTAATTCCCTTGGCTTTCTGAAATTATAATTCTCCATTTTCAGATTCTGACCTGAAACGTGTTTGGTGCGATTTATGTAGTGTTTCAGAATAGGATTATCTGTTTGTGTGTTTCCGATGGTGAAAGCTTATGGTGTTCTAAAGGGGAGCATAATAATTATTATTGATACTTTAACAAATTTGAAGTATCTACAATTGTATACACCTTTGCTACGTGTTACCAGCCAAAGCCACCATGATCCAAACTTCAGAACCGGGGATTGATCTTTTTTTAATTTTATTTTTAAGTATGCATCACGCTTGGCGTAAATAAACTCTTTTTCTTACTTTCTTACCTATATTAGGGACATACACAGATAAACTTTCAGCTTTTATAACATAACGAGGGGTGGAGGGTGGGGGGACTCTATTACGATAATTTTGTTTAAAAAACTAGTCAATAAATTCAATCGCTAAGTCATCTTTTGTTCTTGAATATTTATTTAAAATATTTCGCTTTCCAGTTCACTAGGTCACCCCATCAATAAAATTATGAATGTAGATGTCGAAGTATCGCACAAACATTTCTGGGACATTTTGAACTCAGCAGAGAACGTCTCCTGTCATCTGGCTCTCGCATTCGTGTGACCTATATTTCCTAATGGTCGTTAATCACTCGTAGTTAGTGGTGGGAGGTTTACGTTCAGCAATGATAGATTTTAGACCGGTAATGTTGTCTTCCTTTGATTTTATTTAACTGATGGAAGATCCTGCTACAACCTGGGGGTCTTTAAGTCAAGTGTGAATAGGTAACAGAAGTAACCTGTTATTTAGAAAGGCAAGCGTGCTCCAGCGTCGACCACATCATCGCTTTGACTAAAGTTAGACTTGTTAACCGCGAGAATTTCAATAGTAAAAACTGGCCAAGTGCGAGTCGGACTCGCGTGCAAATGGTTCCGAACGAATTTATTTTGGTAACATCTTATTTTAACACTATAGACTTTTATTTACAAAATTTTAGGCTCAGTAATTTCGGAGATAAGGTAATTTTTCGTTTAATTTCTTGAATAACTTCATAACTATGTATTTTAAAATTATGACAAATATGTTTTAAACTCTCAAAATAAGCCCTTTCATTTGTAAAACTTTTTTTTGTAATTTTCCTGTTTGTCCTCCAAAAGTGACCCCCATTCTCAGAATTTATTTACTTACGAAATGCGTCCGTGTTTGGGTCACAGAATTTCATACGTGTACTCAATTTCAACAGAATCGGTCCAGTAGATTCGGAGAAATGTGTCTGTGACGGACAAACACCCAAGTGATGCTCTTCTTAAGGATCCCGTTTCTTACTTATGTTTCGAACCCTAAAAAGATGCTTCGAATCGAATTGACCCCTCGTCTCAGTGCTATTACAATGAAATAAAAAAAAAAAAACAAAAAGATTCTCGATTGTGGTGTGATAACTTGTATATCCCAATAAGGTATTGAGATTGTTTTTTTCTAAAGCAGCCTGATAGTTTGATCATAAGCAGACTTTGAATTAGACTGACCTTTGCTCTTTCAGAACTGCCTTAGTAAAAAAAAAAACAAAAGTTACCATCTGAGTTTGTTTCAGTGTTTCTCCTCAGGGTAGTCAGCTAGTAAACATTACCATTTAGTTTCAACTGCCAAATAAAGATTTACATGTAAAAGTGTTATTTTCTCTCCTCTCCTCCTTTTTTGAAGTCTGTTAAAATTATTTACTATTATTCTTTTTTTTTTTTATTTAATATGGGTTTGCTCTTGACTCTAGTCTAGGTCATAGATGACAGAGACAAAGTCGACGATGGAGCGAGCTTACCCAGAAGAAGCCTATTATTATTATTCATCATGATCTACGTGTTTACTTTCAAAACCATTTTTTTTACACGAGACGCCTATCGTTATTTTAAAGCTCTGGCAGCGTTACTTGTGTCGTGCCTCGGAACTTTTATTTTTAAATGTTAAGAACACCGTCGACCGACATGTCGTATTATTATTCAATGATATAATTGATTCAACGAATCAAGGCGCAGTTTATGCACCTACTAAAATGTCTGAAGAAATCCTGAACACTATAATTCAAGAGAGTGTCGGAGTTACCGAAAAGCAAAATTGCATTCGATTTCAAAGAAGCTACAAGCGTAGCCTTTCGCTACGACGCGTCGTAGCGCGCTCTTTGCTACGGCGTAGCACGCTACGAGCATATGCTACGCTAGCGTAGTCTTGCACAGAACGTTTGGGACGTTTAAAAAGCTCGATTAATTTATTAGATATCCCATCTGAAAATTGCAGACTCCGTAAGATTGTAATTTATTTATTTATTTATTTAGGTTAACCAACAATTGTTTACACTATATACATTTCTGATTCAATAACTAGAGTAACATATTCAAGTGCAACAACTAATTACAGGTTAACACCACATGCACTAAAAACGGCTTACATAACATATTTATAACTTACTGAAATTATAATTATACATACAAGGAATAATAATTAAAAGCAATACTAAAGAAAATTATCAAATCATTCAATTCTGTATACATCATTGGAATGAAAATTACTTATTTAAATTATAATTGATTAAATGATGATAGATTGATTGATTGAATTTTGAAAAAATATAATAAATCTTGATTAGATTATAATTGCTCGATATATTATGAGAAAATCGATTTGTATACAATTTTTCCCATCCAAATTCAATAGTTTCCAAAATATATCCGATGACAGATATACATCGTCCGTGGTTGATCTTTGAAAGTCGTTACGGTTAGTCAGACCACACACAAAACGTTTTAGGAATACTTTCATTGTGCGTACTGTTAAGGGTGCGTTTGCAATTCGGGCTAAATTGTGCTGTTTTTCGGTACATGTTGTGACAAAACTAAACCAAATCAAATAAAACTAATAACTAACACTTATAGATCGGTTCTTCATCTTCAATTTTTTTTTTTTGAAAATTATATATACTATATAAAAATATAGTAAAAACGATCTTCCAATGCCATGTTCCACAAAATTTACGATATCGGGTTGAGTTTAGGTACATGTTTTGTTCTATTATAAACATATTTTAAGATTTCTAAAAATACTGTAAGTAGACATGACTAAACTGTAATAAGACATATTCAATTATGAATATTAGGAAAAAAATCATCAAAATGTCGCAAATATTCGCAGCAAAAAATAAAAACCGGAACTAATTTTTTCACACATTTTGCTGTTACGGATGAATCTTAATACACAGTCTTAGGGGTGATTTTATTTTTGGTCTGTCTTGATTTATTGAACAAACATTTCAAATGGAACCTCAGTCCGCGCTCGGTCGCCCGTCGCCGTGTTGAGTGGACACTGTATCGCCTGATTTCGGCAGCTTGTGTTGAAAAGATCGCTAAACAAATACAAAATATTCGATAAACGAAATTTGATACTTGACAAGGTAAGATTATTTTATAACCACAGATTTTTATTTTAATATTTTATTTCGCTACAAGTAAGTATGGATGAAGCGACATGAAGGGGTACTTCGGTGTCTGCTACTGGAACTGGTCGACTCTCTATCAAGTCTGGAGGTAAGGTCTCATCATAACTAACAAGACGAGCCCAAACTCGGCACACCTAGTTCTATTCTTCGAGCGATTCCAGTAGCAGTCACCGAAGTACATCTTCAGCTCACTCCATCAAGTCCGGAAGACCATCATAAAAAACTAACAAAACCAGCCCTAAGTCCACAGCCTACATCTCTCTACCAGTAGAAGGCTTCCAGTGCCTGGCAGTCAGAGTCGCTGAAGTAGGTATTTGTATCTTAGTACTATTTAGTAAAAATATAACAGGAATAGGAAATACTTTTTATCTACGTATTCAAAAAAAGTCATTTATTCAAATTAGGCTGAGTGCCAGCACTTTTTGAACGTCAAAGTTCTACATAAAGACAGTCCCCCAAAACGCCCGCCCGTCACCACTTCCTAGTGTTTTAGCTGGGAAGAAGAAGTGGCGCAACAAACTCCCCAGAAAGTACAAAAAAGAAATAAGAAAAAAACAAACTTTCAAAGTATCAAAATTAGTTAACTTGGCTATAATGTAGGCACCTACATTTTTGTGTGTGACCCGCGTCAATGTAGTTCGATTTTATGCCTATCAATTTTGTAAACGCGTCCTTAAGGAGTGGAATTCCCTGCCGGAGTCTGTGTTTCTTTAAGTCTACAGTAAATAGGTTGCTTCTAGTCAAGCGTGCTCCATCGTCGACCACGACGTCACTTTCCGTCAGGTGAGATTGTGGCAAATGCCTTTCAATAATAAAAACAACAAAAACCAGTAAAATAATTTATGGGCTATGCCTGAAATAAATACATTTTATTTATTTATTACCAAAAGTAGTTAAGGTATGGCTCTGAGAGAGCTCGTGGCTAAAGAATAACAGCCATTCGGGTCGATCTTCAAGGTTAAGCAACGCTTGCCAAGGTCGGTCTGTGGATGGGGTTACCATCTTTACATACCGAGATTCCTCCATGCCTCGGAGAGCACGTCAAGCCGTTGGTCCCGGCTGTCATTTGTAGATCTTTGGCAGTCGTTACGGATTGTCAGAAGCCAGAAAATCTGACTCCAGTCTTGCCAAGAAGTACCGTGTTACTCAGTTAATGGGTTGTGAAGGTCTGGTAGGCAGCTGCTCCACGTAAAATACTGGTAGGTATTCAGCTGAATCCGGTTTGACTGAAAGCCGACCCCAATGCAGTTGGGAAAAGGCTAGGCAGATGATGAGTAAAGTAAAGGTTCTGGAGGTCCCGGCAAGGGTATTACCACACCAATCGATCGACGGTAGAATGGATTAGTCGACCTCAATCGGTAGTTTCGACTTCTTTCGTCAATCAGCCAAAGCTACCACACCAATCGTTCGACGACGAGCGATGGTATCGATCGGTGGTCGATTAATTGTTTATCGCCTGGTATTCGTTGATCTGCTAAAGCTACCACACCAATCGATCAATGTCGATCGATTGGTGTAGTTAACACCCTAAGACTGAAAGCCTGTCCCCTGCTGCCCCCCCGAAATGAGGCCGAGGTCCATCTGCCAGGGTTGCGGAATTGTTCGAAAGAGTCACCGCGGCCTTAGAATGCTAAGGACTTTAGAAGGAACACGGATGAGTTTTAGTCAGTAAGAGTCTGACACGCCCTTCCGCTCCATCCAGAGCGGAAGAAGTCATTTGATGATTTCCCATCCATAAAAAAAAAAACTGAAAGCTGATTCCAACTTGGTTGGGGAAAGGCTAGGCAGATAATTATATAATCAAACTTTCGTGTTCACACTCCAGGACTCTATGGTATAGGTGTTCTCTCTGGTGTCGGACGTTAAAGAATAACACCATCCCATCACTTCCCGTGGGTATCGTAAGAGACGACTAAGGGACTCACCAGAGAGTGGGCAGCAGCATTCTCTGTACATTGCAACAGCTACACTGTGATCGCCAACCCACCTGCCAAGCGTGGCGATTATGGTAAACCCCCCAGCAGTGGACGTCTTTCGGCTGATGGTAATGTTGATTACTCAAGGAGATAGAAAGGAGACTAGAGTCTCCTTTCTATGAGAAACAGTGGGTTGGAATTCACATCCTTGGATTGAACGGTTACTTGACATTGAGCTGCCACCCACGGTGCCACTTGCATATTATTAATACTTCCCCCTTTATAAATTACAGACGATGTAATTATCTAATGTATAAGCTATATACAGGGTTTGGTATTTTAAGACTGTTAAGTTTCAACAATACTGCCCGAAAAAAAAACGGCAACGGATATTTCATAGATAAACCCAATATAAGCTACTTGACTATTAAGTTTCATTAAAATCCGTTCTGTAATTTTTAGAAGGAGGACTGAAGGAGTTACAAATCGGTATCAGAAACATCAATTAACGTAAGGGACATTTTGGCATTTTGCGTAAATGAACCTTACGTTATTTGTCGTAAGGGCAATTTGGCATTTTGGGTAAATGTCCCTTTCGTCAATTGATACTTCTGGTATATAAATATTACTCTTCATAATAGAATTAGGAGTTGCTAAATAAGAAAGTGGGTCATCTGATGGTAACTGGTCCCCTGCCCAAGGACATCTGAAATACCAGGGCTACCGAAGGATTTCCTACTATTTTAGAGGTATTTCTCAATTTTGTCATCTAGCCAGCGAAAAGATCACCATTCGCATCCTTCTCCCTAACAGTTTCCAGATGAGACTACTTATCTGGCAGGTACGAATTCCATTCAAAAACGTAAAGCCTCTGTAAATCTATAAAATATTTTTATCTTGTACGAGCATTTCCTTGCGATTATTATAATCCAATATTATGTCGTGAAATCGAGCAAAAAAATCTAAAACACACGTCTCTTGTATGAGAGCAGTTCAAGTGTCTACCTACCTGTTGCCAGTATTTAGTCATTTTTAATTAATTTTCCCCCAACGTATCTTAATTCTTATTATTTACTGTTATAGCGGAAACTGAAACACATACTCTGTGAAAGTTTCAATTGTCTACCTATTACGGTTCCTGAGATACAGCCCGCTGACAGACAGATAAACGGACGGACGCACATAGAAGGCTTAGTAATAGGGTTCCGTTGGTTACCCTTCGGGACCGGAACCCTAAAAGTAGCGTATTTAAACCGTCTCCAGAATCCCCATTACCTCTCAAATTCATTAATATCGGTTCAGCAATTTTGGCGTGAAAGCATCATAAACAAAGGCACTTACACATTTATACAATTAGTAAATAAATTGTAATTAAAATGAAGGGTAAGTAATTAAAAGATCGTTTTAACATATACGCTTTAATTAAATTTTATGCTGATTACACAAATGAGCTTTATGTAAGTACGTAATATCAAAGTCACATTTTTTTTTGGAATTACAGAACAATTTACAACCTTATTTATTTATTTATCGATTGGGCTTATTTTACAATGATCGCTGAAGATGAAGTTATCGTTATTCTGAAATGTGGTTTCACCAACTTGTTTTTTTTATTTGTAAAATAAGGAAAAAAACTAAAAAATAAGCAAGGTTATTTTTGTAAATAAAACGATTGTTTTAATATCATTTCTTACTAAACAAGTTGGAGAAACCTTCAAGATTAATAATAAATTTATTTAACAATATTTAAATTATAAGAAAATATTTTTTTTTTCAAAGATGTGGATCGGTTCGAACTTGAAAAAATTAAAATAAAAATAAAAATATTGTTCAAATAAAAACATAATGTAATAGAACAACTTTTAATGAATCACCACATCTTTTTAATAATTATTAAACTGACGATTATTACCGAAGTTTTAACATTGACTTGTTTAATTAATTAATTATTTTAATTACCTTATTCATATTGACAGTATGTTTTGAACATTCGATTAGCACTTACCACTAGATGACAAGCTCATATTTATTTAAATAAAATTAATAAAAAACAGCAACAATTATTCGCAACGAAATAATGATGAAAACATTTTTTACAAGAGGCCGTCATTATGAAAAGAAATAATAAGAACTTCGAGACAGGGTAAAATTAGAAAAAGTAATGTTTAAATAAAATGTCGCATTTTACACTTATTTTTTATTGAAATTGATTAAAAACGCAAAGCCTCGATGTTTGAATGATCAATATTCAAGAATTATGTAATGAAAAGAATGCACTTATTACTAAAAAGTTCGTTTTTATTTTCTTTATACTAAATTGGCAATATTTAAAGTGATATTTTATTCTCAAAATGGCGTAAAAGTATAAGGCACGGTTTTAATATTTTACTAAATTTACTTAAATGTAGAAGGACGTCAACCCAGCTAATATTTATTATCTAAATGGTTAGTTACTCGCGAAAAAAAGATCTGATTTGGCACTTTTTCAGTTCATCATACATTTTGTAAAAAAAACAGACAAAACTAAAGGTTTTCTTTTCCTCGATTGATATGTTTTAATAATTGGAATTTTCATGTTAAAAGGAAATAAAAGGAACTAAAATAAAACAAAAAAAATATGATTAGGTTTTTTATTTTTATTCGAAATGTAACAATAGACTTTTTGTAAATATAAAATCGTATTTCGTCGTTGGATGGACTCTCTTGGAGAACTAATGAAAAGGAATTGACATTCAGTCGAAATTTTGGAGAAATCATTGCAATTGTTACAACTTCGATGTAAAGAAAATATAATAGAAAATAATTAAGTATCTTAATAACTTAAAGTTTAAAATTAATAAAACTTTGGCATGTGTATTATGACCGATTAAATTTTGGGGCTGAAATGCTATTAATGTAAAAAATACAATTAGGTACATATATTATTTACATAGAATCAAGATGGAAATAAATTAAAATTAATTGAACTTATTTTTATTGTCAGTTCGCGCTTTGAGTATTATTATTTTTCTTATTTACATCGTAAAAATGCAGAGAAAAGTAACTTACGAGTAAAAATTTACAAAATAATAATAAAAACTGTAAATATGTATACAGTTATTTTTTGTAAAAAATTACAATTTACAGTTTATAAATGACAGTCGTTCAATATTTGACACATTACGTAATGGGGTCTTTTACAATAGTTTAGTATTTAATTGAAAAGGTTTAAATCGTAATTTCAGAAAAAATAATACGTACAAAAAGAAAATGTAAGTACAAAATGTAATTTACAAAAATATCTCAAAAGTAATGAGAAAAAATCGTCAGGAACAACTTTTTAAGTTTCGAAAACCATTTCTAACAATAAAAATGTATTTTACATTTTCTAGAGAACAATTTTAAGTAAAAAACGATGACAGGATAAAATTCAAAATTTTTCCCGTTTTAATAATTTCTTGTTTTTACAAAATCGTAACGTATAGTATTTTTATAACAATCATAATTATCTTAAAAACTTAATTACGAGAGATCCTTTCATGGAATCAATAAAATTTGGATTCGCATTTAAGTAATTTGTTCGACAATTTGTAGATGATTATAACAAACGAACTGAAAAATCCCTTTTCATAATTTTGTCAAGATATTTTGACAGTTTTATTTAAACTGACAAAAAGAAAGAAAACGCATTTAATGTGACTTTATTCTTAAAGTTTATAGTAATCCTACATACATTTCTTTACAATCTAGCGAAGTTTACAAATCAATATTTCATCAAATTGTCGAACAACACAAGATCCAGCCTTTAAACAAAAAATAAAAAGAATAAAATCGTACATTTACCATCTAAATGTTTTACCTAAAATGATTTACAATTGGACATTGAAAAAATCATATTTTTTGTTCGTCTATGTCATTTGGACGTATTACCTATTACAATATGATAAGTCAGTCGAACATTTTAATACAACCCGACTAGCCCAAATACTAATTTAGGCAACATTGTCATCGCGTTTGTCGTCTATCTACGCAATGGACACTAATCGTTTGAGAGTTCGTTCTGGTATCACATTCAATTATTTTAAATCTATCTACAATTTTATCTAGTCCATTTATTTACACTCCACTCAAAGTTTACACTCATAGCCGACTTTACACTTATAGTTTTTTCACTTTACATTTTTAGTTTGTAACTTTACCTTTTTAGTTTGTCACTTTACGATTTTAGTTTGTCACTTAGACGACGTGTGTTTCACTTCTTTTGTTGAACGATTCATCGATGGTGACGTTTTGTTTTTTGTTTTCTTTTTTGATGGTCCCGTACTGAGGGACGTCCGAAGTCAGGTTTTGCACTGTGAGTATTTGATTGGAATTTTGCGGCGTGCTCGATGATATGGGGCTACCATATTGGTTGCCATATTTGTGACGTGATGGGTCTTTTAGGATTGACTGGGGCTGCTTCGGCAACGGAGTCTGGACTAGGTGCTGTAACAAAAGAGTTCTATTAGTAGGGAAAAACGATGAACACGTCCAGTTGACAGAATTTTATTTCTGAAAATTGCAAGTCAATTGACCGTGTATAAGTTGTGTATTATACTTTAAAACATTTATTTTCAACTACCATTCAAAATCATTTTCGATAACACTTTTGCTTTATTCCAAAGCTTAAATCAGTTTCGATTCAAAATCGAAAATAACAAAATTTAGAACTAAATAGTCCATTTTAATTTAGCCCAATTGAAATTGAATCACGTATTTTCTTTCGGCATTTACACAATTACGTTTTGGGCGTAAAATGACAAAGTTTTAGCAAAAAGTTGAGGATTTTCGAATCCATTGAAAAGTTCTTGGAGATTGGAATTTCAAAGCTTTGGCAATGGAGAGAGAATTTGTTGTTAATTAATCTTAAATTATGAGATCGTTCACGCCTAACTGGTTACGTAAAAGTATTGTAAGCGAGATGAAATACTCCCGATTGGATCAAAGGATCTTATTGGCGTAATTCTTGGAGTAATTTGTCTTTCCATGTATTTCCTAACTACGTTTTTGTTCATTATTTCAAAGGACCTACTGGCTGTTTATTTATTTTGTCAGGCATTTTCGAGTATTTACTCTCTTTGAAAGGGGAGATTAAACCTATATTTTATCAACAACATTGTGCTTAATCTTATTAGGTCTAGTGACGCGAAAAACATACCTCTGAGGTAGATGTTAAAACGAGATAAATAAAAAATATTTTATACGTAATGGGTCCATACCAGCAACTAAATCGGATTTTATAAGATAACTTTGACTGGTGCAAGAGAGCCTTGGAATACCTACCAAATTACACTCTACTAAATTGATGGTATCTTTGCAAATGGCCAAATCAACTCTTATCAATTTCTTAATTTGTTTTTTGTTTGTATTTAAGGGGATTCAAGATTGGTTTAGATTCACAATTGGACCCGGTAGGTGGCGCTGCAATCGATTTCTATAATTTTTCATCAGACACAAAGCAAACGTTAGGACAGGACAACGTCTGTCGGGTAGTAATATTTAACTCTACCGTTACTGAGTGACAGAGAGACAACGCACAGCCCCGAAACTACTGGTTGTAGAAAGCCGAAATTTGGCAAGTGAACCTACTTGCCAAATTTATGATAAAACTAAGGGAGGGGAAGGGGAAAAAAACGGGATATGCGCATACTAAGTCGCGGGCAGAAGCTAGTATGCATATATCGAGGTATGCGGAACAGAGAGTAAAGTCCCGCACATCTCGACTGAAATGGTCCCACCAGACACAATAACCGTCTGGTAGGAGGATCCTCCCATTTCAGTGGAGGTGTGCGGGACTTTACTCTCTGTCTGCATACCTCTATACTGGTGACAGCGACGTAATTTTTGCTGCTGCGTTCTAGTGTGCGAGTTTACCTGCCACACGCCACACATATAAGGGTTGATTCCCTACAGTTTATGTCGATATAGAAACGACAAAGTTAAAAAGTCTCATGAGATAAAACTAAAAATTTTCCTCTTATATAATAATGTCCATTTTAGTATTCATACCTAAAGGCCTTCACGTTTCTTCTCTGAACAAAACATATCAAAGAACCCACGTTATCTAGATATCCGGTAACAGTATAATCTTTAGAGGGCACAGCACAATAGGTCATTGTGTCGTACTGGCAAAGGGCTATTCGATGGCTATCTGTCTCCATATATTCGAGGTTAAGGTTCCTAGGTTGTAAGATAAACCTATTTGTTACAATTTGTGTGGTAGATGTGTGTGGTAGGAGGTCGTTAAGCTTTGGTTCTAAAAAGTAAATGAAAGAAAGAAAGAAATAAAAATGTTTATTTGGGACTCGCACAAGACAAACAAACCAGTAAAATAAAATTAAAAAAAAGATAAAGAAAAAAAAGAGGAGAAAATGGTGTAAGTATAATATTATTAGCTGGTTTGAAATAGTTTTAAAATTTTGAGAGAATTTTATTAAAATACCAGTTTTTTTTATCTAAACTAAAACACACTTTAAAACAGTACAACAATGATTTTTAAATAATAAAAAATTTAAGTTGGAAGTTCGTAATTTTTGCTGATACGGAATCCATTGCATGAACGCTTATACAAAGCGCTTGTCAGACATTCTAGCACCAATAACAGCTGTCGAAAGTCTGTGAAATATCAATGTTGTCAGTGCTACTAAAATGTCATGTGATCAATCCATTTCACTTTATCAGGAGCCTCTTCTTGCATTATAGAGACGTAAAACGAATGGTGTTTTGGCCTTCTTTTTTTGTATTTTTAATCCTTTATTGTTACTGAATAAAATAGGCTATATTTTTAGTTTAAGAAAGCGGCCAAAGTGCTGGTTTAAAATGAAGGTCTCACCTGTCCACAATTCCCCTGGTGCAGCACGGTGACGTCAGGCGGAGGCACGGGCGCCATCTTGTCCAGCCGCTGCCGCCTCAGTGTGCCCCCCGCCGACTGTCTGTCTAAAGGTAGAATTCTTTATTGTTTAATGTATCTGAGCTCTTTTACAACTAATTGGTTTCAAGTTACTATTGTGATTGTGTAAACAAAATGTTTGATTGAGCAAAGCTATTTAAAGCGGACACGTTACGTAAATAAATCAATTTCGAGTATGGGGGTAACTTTTGAATGGAACCTAGAAAATACAAACTGTACCGATATATCAAATTATTGTGAGAATTTAATTTATTTTATAATTTTTTCACAATTTTAAAACAAGTAGTTTTGAAGTCATTCAAGAAATTAGACAAAAAATGACTATTTGTAATAAATAATAAAAAAATACATGATAGTTCTTTACTTAAGATAAAACTATAAAATCAGTTTTTCCTTAAATCCATGTCAAGTTCACTCGTTTTATATATTTTTTATTTATTATGGGTTTGCTCTTGACTCTAGTCTAGGTCATAGATGACAGAGACAAAGTCGACGATGGAGCGAGCTTACCCAGAAGAAGCCTGTTCACTCTAATATAGCTGAACTTAATCATCCTGTTTTAAAGGCAACTAATAATGTCAAAGGAAAAGTAAAATATTTGTATAGTAAAATGAATTCTTCAACAAAACTATCAAGATAACTTACCATCAAGTGCATAACTGTGTGGCGGGCTCGCCATGTGTGAGGGGGAGCCTGCTGGCAGACCACCGTTCATCAGGTGCGGTTTAGGGAGGGGCTGGCCTCCGTATTGTTGGGGGGGCGTCGGAGTGCGGCCTTGTTGCTAGAAGAGAAAAATTGAGGTTAATACAGTTATCTATACTAATTGCGAAAGTTTGATGTTTAGATGTATGGATGGCTGGATGTTTGTTCCTCAATAACGTCAGAACGGCTGAACGGATCTTGATGAAATTTGGCACAGAGGTAGATTTATTGTGTGGAATAACACATAGGATTTTTTAATACGGGAGTATGTTACCTTGGAATATTGTCCCACTGCAAGGTCAAAATTTGCTCAAAAAGAGACACAAAAAACGTTTCTAGCAATGGTCTGTTTATTAAAAAAAAAAACAGAAAAGAAATTACACAAAAGTAAGATTCTGATGTGGACTCGTAACATCAACCATTTATCGTAGCGGTTAGAAACAATTACTAAATGGTTTTCCAAAGCGTATTTCAATTGGTTTCCTCAAAAAAAAGGTAAGAATAAAAACTTATAACGTTTCTTGCAATAATCTGCTACTAAAAACACTAACCTAAACTAAACTCTCACATAAACTAATTTCAAAATGACTTTTTCGAAATGACTAATTGTAATGACTAATTGAAATGACTAATCGAAATGACTAATTGAAATGACTAATTGAAATGACTAATTGAAATGACTAATTGAAATGACCAATTGAAATGACCAATTGAAATGACCAATTGAAATGACCAATTGAAATGACTAATTGAAATGACTAATTGAAATGACTTATATAGAATAACTATTTCGAAACGACTAATTTTGAAACCACTACTTCAAAATGACTGATTTGACTACAAAGAATTTTCTTTTGAGTTAGTTTGTACATAAATATGATTGATTTAAGGAAGTAATTCTTACCTGCTGCAAATACTCTCCAATGAGTGGCGGGTATGACAGGTACCGATCAGACGCCATATTGTAGTACGAGCCGTCCAGTGGTGGCATTGGGCTTGGAGCCGGAACGTAGTTGTTTTTGCCTAGTGACAAACATAAAAAGAATATTATTTTTGTGAATCAATCTGCCTAGCGTTGTCCAAACCATGTTTTTTTTATGGATGGGAAATCATCAAATAACTCTTTCCACTCTGCGCGGAGCGGAAGGGAGTATCCGACTCTTACTGACTAAAACCCCGCCGTGTTCCTCTTAATGCCATTTGCGTTCCAAGGCCGGGGTGACTCTTCGAAGGGCCTTGCCCATGTTGGAGTCGGCTTCCAGCCTAACCGGATTCAGCTGAATACCAGTACTTTACTTGGAGCGACCGCCTATTTGACCTCCACAATTTGTTACTGGGTAGTCTTTGGCAAGATTGGTGGTAGATGTTCTAGCGAGTGGCAAAGATATGACAGCCGGGACCAATGTAATGAAATCTATTCATATTCATATCTTTATGTGCATTCCATAATGTGTGAAGATTTTACAATGGGCTTAAAGCTAAGGGTACAATTACGGACCCTGTAGGGCACTGCAGAAATAAATACATAATCAATTAACAATTTTAAAACATGACCTTAATAATAATTAACTTAATTATAATTATAAAATTTATTTAGAGATCTCGACCCATCTCCGGACCGATCTCAGCAAGCGCTGCCTAACCTCGAAAGTCGCACCGTACGGCTATTTAAATTTAATTAAGGTTAAAATAATTATGTAACTATTCTTACCAGCACTCCTTCCCAGCGTACTGTGCCCACTGATATCCTTATGTCTGTGCGGATGCGGCAGAGTCCTGGCGTGGTCTCCATCGTAGACCGCATAGTTAGGAGGAGGATAGTCCAGTGGAGGAGGGATGACCAGACCCTGGTCATCCATTAGGAAGGCGTCTGTTGTCTGTAGGAGAGAATTTGGTGGTTAGTTTTATAATAGAATCTTGGTTGTGATATGAATGATTTTGATTTTTATATTTCTTTAAACTATATTTATATTTCAGTCCAATGACTTCGAAGGTTGCACATAAGGAGACATTCTTTTGATATTTTTTTTAAATCACTACTTCATTCGTTTCCGAAAAGTCAAACCTTGTTTATAGTATTTTGTTTTGTTGTATGCTTGAATACCATTAATTATTATTATTATGTACTTTATTGTACACCTCAGAATAAGAACAGGACAATCAAACATAAAATAAGTGTACAATGGGCGGTCTTATCGCACGAGGCAATCTCTTCCAGACAACCTTTGGATGGATTGAACGAAGGGAGATAGACTTAGGGCTGTCAGTGTACAAACGTTTTAATCTAACTAATTAGATATAATAATATAAAATACATAAATACAATACCATATTATTGGGTATATATTAATATTCTACTTCAATTACTCGCACATTTCTTAGGAAATCTACTACATTTATTGCAAGACAAACGATCCTCTGCCCTTATTCCCTTGCCATACATTTTTTGCTTACATAAATCTAGGTCAGCTATATCAGCAAGACTTTTGTTAATATTTTACATGGAAAATAGATATTTTTCTATTTCTTTCTAGCTTATCCTCTCATAACCCTTACCTGACTCAACATATGCCTAGTCGGCATTGACGGCACCTCTGGTATCGGCGGAGGCTGCCTGTCATCCTGTCCTTCATCCTGCGAATAAGTCTCCGATTTCTCAGAGACCGAACTGAGGGTCTCTCCAGTCATCGTGTCGTTGTAGGACGAGGGCGCGTACATCTCTATTGTGGCTGACTTTGACGCCTGGCCTGCTTGTTCTGTTGGATTTATGGAACGTGATTAACACTCTCACCGCCATTCATATTTAAGGTTTTTCTAGAACAACAGGCCACGTGGGCGGCGCGCGGGCCATGCGATGTCTTTTATACCACGCCACGCTAGATTTTGTGTAACTTTTGCAGCACGCCATGAGGGCGGCCGGCGGGACACGTAGTTAAGTTTACCAGCAGGCCGTGTGGTCCGCTGTGATCCACAAATTCATTTATTTTTATAGAGCTAGGCTTGCTAGATAAGGATTCAGTGTCGTCTGCTTTAAATTGGTGAGTGAAAGAGCTACTAATGAAAAAAAAAATCGATGTAAATCGGACTATATTTATAGATTTATAAGGTTCAAAGTCAAGTAAGTAAAACTAGTTTATTAAGTCATTTTTATTGATTATGTTGTCACAAAAAAATGAGATCAAAGAAAAGAAATTGTTTTGATATAAAATAAAAAAGAGAAATTATATGAAAACATAATCATAGAAAATTAAAGTTTTATTTCTTTTTGCGAAAATGTGAATTTCTCCGTAACATTGACCACAAACACTAAGTTAATAATCAGAGTCACTAGAACTCGACATTTTCTAAACACGCGCGCGAAGTTTGTGTGAAATTGGCGCGAAAAACTTACGGCAGGCCATGTGGGCGGCGCGCGAGCATCTGACCTAATTACACGTATGGCCTGCCCTTACAAATATGTGCAGGTTGCAAAAAGTACTATTGTCATAGAATTTGGCGCGCTACTTGTGGTACGCAGGCAGCCCACATGGCCTGCCTGTAAAAATTAAAGAATCTGTTGTGGCTTGCTGCACCGAAATTTATGTGGGCGGCCGGCGGACCACATGGCGGTGAGAGATTTAAGACTCTGTGTTTCAAAAATATATCTTTACTTTTGAAGCTAATTGGGAGTTATATATTTGAGCCGGTTGGGGTTGAAACATTAGGCCCATCGTATCCGAGTGCGCATCAAGTATTTCGGGACATCAGCAAACAAATTGTCGACTTTCACGTGACCAGAGTGTTCTGGGAACTTCTGCCATTAGACAGCTATGCGGATGAATTAAATGATGCCCAATGATTTATACACGTTCGTACATATTTTTGTGATTGTAAGTCTAGTTTTTTAGTAACACTAATAAAACATGATTAATCTTTTATTTGAAAATAGTAACTAAGAAGTTTTTTGGTCCGTTAGTACCTACTCCATAAGAATCTACCTTTGCGTATGGACACTAGAGTATTATTTTACTGTAAATATTGACGTTTAAAGTTATGTATTTGATTTTGAAAATCTATTTTGCTAATATTATGATTGCGTTTAGGCAATTGGCATTTTTGTATTTTAAAGTGATGATATGTTTAATGTTATAAAGGCTACACGAGAAGACTGTGAAATAATTTTGAAAAATGAATTATTAGAAAAAATAAAACATAAAATAAAGATTTAAGTCCCTAATTCTCAATCCAAGAGCAACATTATTAGTCCAATATTTGAAATAGTTTTTGAAACGTTACTATAAGCTAAGATATTGTTTGTATTTGTTAGTCGGAAAATACTGAAACGGTAATTGTTTCAGTTTATTCCAACAATGTAATAATCAGTCATTGTTAATTCTCAATATAACTTGTGAAAGAAATAATACATTAAGTAAAATATATTACAAGAATAATACATCTACTCGATACGTTGTAATAAAATAATGATTACAAAGAAATTGCCTCTCATTAAGGCATCGAACGAACAATAATGAGTTAACCATATCGTTAATATAAATTGATGTAATTGAAAACACATTGTTCTATTTTGTTTTTGCCTGAATTCAACGAGGTATTAAAAGAATCAATGTTGGTTAAAACAGATATTTTATCTATTCTTTTTAATATTTTTGTATTATATATATTTTATTTTATTATTTTTGTATTATTGTATTATATTTTTAAATATATTCAGCCATATTTATTAAAAACGTTTTAATCAAGAAGAATAACGAATCAGTATTTGAACTAAGCGTAGGGTAGAATTTTTTCATGAATAAGCCAAAATATAAAGAATTTAATTAAAAATATGGGTTAGAATAGCCATTTATTGTCTGCTAGCAACACATTTCTGAGCGCAATTAATTTAGCAGTCTCTTCAAGAATATTTTGTCTCAACCTAATTTGTTTTTATGTAAATTACACCAAAAATAACCTAGGACTTAACGAGTAAAATATTCGTCAAGAAAATCAAGTATCTCACATGAAGTTATTAATTTACAAGAAGGGTTATAATGTTCTAACAAGGACAAATTGATTACGTAAAATAAGCAGCATTCCGTTGAAAATATTGTTATTTTGTTAAAATTTATAGACATTTTGTCAGATATTTTGTCTTTTGGGAGCAGACTTAGCCTGGAGCTAGGCAAATATTACATTTTTGTTAATTTATAGGTCACGTAAAACCACCGTATTTAAACACGTAGATAAATATGTTACTCAGGTTTATATGATAGAAAAAAAGAGTAATTTTCTACTGTCTCCAGTAACACCAATGATTAATTGAAATGATTTACTATTAAGATAAATAACTGTTTTTTTTTTTTTCTAAAATTGAGATGATAAATTTAAAACAGTTACTCTACTCACAAACAACATCAAAAGCCAACTAACAATAGTCGAAAGCAAAAATAAAACAGAAAACTTACCTTTCAGTCGTCTAGAACGTCTTTTGAATACAAAACAAGCAACTAAGGCAGCGTTTATCAACACTAGTACGACTCCAGTGATGGACACGTAAATAACTACAGATTTGGACACATCAGCTGTCTCAACGAATTCAGTTGACACAACGTTCAGCTCGCCTACTTCTGAAGAAGCTTTAAAAAAAAGAAAATAAAATAATTAGCAAAGGAAAATATGGAAAGCAGAAAAGTTAAATGAGTTTGGTTCTGTGTCAGTAAAAAAGTACTTTTTCCAAAACATTAATTTCGTTGTGTCCATTTGCGATACACAACGTGTATACGATGCATTTTAATAGCTTGGCATTTTAAATATTTGTTTAATTTGATTTTTGCTGTCCGTAGTTTTTTTGGTGTAAATAAATATGCAATATTTTATCGAACAAACAAATGTGAAATGTAAACGACACGCTTCCAATTTTATTTCAGTGAATAAAACAAAGTAAAACAGTTCAACGTTCCTAGTTGATTTTTGGCATTTTTATCTAAAAAAACTTCATCTAACTTAGCCATGACTTGGACAAAATTCTTTTCATCATGAACAAAGCCAACAAAATAATAAAAAACACCTATTTTTATTAAGCAGGACTCAACAACACAATTCATCTTTTGTGTCACTTATACCGTCACTTAACACTGAAAAATATACTCTGTGACAAAATTCAAGAACAAGTTAGTATTTGAGTGAACTTTTCATGCCGTCCTTGACTCTAATATAATTTTCACGGTCGCTCTTTGTCACTGAAAGCTTCAGAACCTTCGTTTCAGTAGATATGCTTTTAATGTACTATATTGAAGTACGCTTTGCCTCGCTTCACAATTTTTTGTTTTATGTTTTAAATATTTTAGAGGGAAATGGGAATTGCTTTTAGTGAAATTCTATAATGTTCGTTCATTTATTTTTTAGGTGGAAATAGTTAAATATGGAGGATTTAAGAACGTGAATATTAAGTGTCTGAAATGTGTTCTTATTTTATAAATAAAAGTGAGCTATATTGAAACTGTGCAGAAATCAAAATAGAATAAAATGTTGGCAAAATATTAAAACTAGTAAGTATGGTAATACTTAACTACTGACACGAAACCAAAACCAAACAACATAAAGACAAAAATCTTAAAACTAACATCCAAAAAACATTGATTCAAAAGCGAACCCAAACCTCGAATCCTTTTATTGGTCCGTTTATGAAGACAAAATCCGATCAGCAATACATTTAGAAGTATCAAAGCTGTTCCAACTATTGTACCAGTAATTATGAAAACTCCTGGTACATTATAGTTGTATTCTTCAGACGAAGATTGTATTGATGACGGGATCATATCTGAGCAGCGTGAAAAGATTTGATTTGGGTTAGGCTGAGAAAAGTACCTTGAGGAACCTCTAGGGTTATTTGACTTAACCAATTAAATTCATGGGATTCGAACTCAGATCAACAAATTATTAATCGTCTATTGCAGCTGTGTCAGAAAAACATGTGAATCCATTAATTCGAAGTTTGATAGAAGACTCATGTAGTAATTTCAAAATAATTTGAATTCATAACGCGTTGCTGGGTGTCAAAGGCCTGTCTGTAATTACTCATACAATCTTGATAATTTCTTCTAATGTAAAGGCATATTATGATATTCCAGTGACTAAAAAATATTAAAATACATATAATAACTTACTCAGCGTAGTAACTTTGGTGTCATCGGGTCTGTATTTGCTTTGGCCTATTTTGTTGATAGCCATTACAGAGAACACATAGTCAGTGTTTCGTTCTAGACCACCGATGGTGAATTTTGTGGCGTTTCTGGGTACCACATCTTCATATTTGTAAGACTCTTCGAAGATTCTCCTGGAAATAAGAGTTTAGTTAAAGTTCTGGATATCACGCTCTATAGCGTTGTTAATGATTTGGTACTCATCAACAAAACTATTCCATAGAGTTTTGCCTTTTTTAATCATAACGTTTCTTTTGCTTTCTTAGAGTGATTGATAAATCAAATAAACATGTGACACAGTGTTTCGTATACGAAAACATAATCAAAATGGAAAATTACACTTTATATAAAAAAAAATCATGAAACAATTTAAACTAACAACACAAATAACGTTTCAGAAGAAGTTTATCTTATTCGTTACAAACCTGTATCTTATTCTAAACCAGGAGTGCAGACCGCCATCGAACCCGGGCACCCATTGTAGCGTCACCGTGTTGTGGGTCACATTCGTCACCATCAGCGATATTACTTGATCTGGAACAAAGATGAATGATTTGAGAATCATAAACTGCTGCTGTATTATAAGGTTGACTGAGATCATAGAAGGCCCGATTATTGTAAGTATTTATTTGCATGCCAACCAAGATATTTCTAAACTGTCTTTAAAAAGCAATAAAAAATGATTTGCATGATGGTCATCTTTCGTAACATTCATCATCATCATCATATCAGCCGAAAGACGTCCACTGCTGGACATAAGCCTCCCGCAAAGGAAGGGGTTGCCATAATCACCACGCTTGGTAGTCGGGTTGGCGATCGCGGTGTAGCGGTGAGTCCCTTAGTGGAAGCGGAAAGGGGTGATGCCATTCTCTTACGTCCGACACCATACAAAATCGTAACATTAGATAATTGCTATGATAGATCTGCAGTTATTGCTTAAACTCAAAGTAAATAAACTGCCGCTTCAGTTAAATTGGGTTCTGTTGCTTGTGTAAATTGAAATCTTAATGATTGTGACTTTCATGCTTGAAAAGCATCAGTAATACTAGAATATTAACAATTCATACATCAACCAAATGTATGGCTTAGCAAATTACCTGGGGCACTAGTAATATCCAACTTAACAGATGTCGTCGAGAATCCCAAGTCATTCCTCGCGCCACATTCATAGGAGCCGTAGTCTGAGGAGCTGACGTCACTGATGAGAAGCACGGAGGTGTAGGTGACAGCATCCAGTTTGTGGTACTCTGCAAAGTACTTGGTTGATGTGTTGACGGGTAACTTGGCTCCGTTCTTTGACCAGGTGAAGTTTGGTGCGGGGGCTGATTTGCATCTGGAATAAAGTGGTTGTTTAATATGTTGCGAATAGAAGATAATATTACCAGCTGGAAATGGACTTGACTTGCTACCGGAGTGTCGATGGTGTTGAATTAGTGGAATTTATGAATACAGCAGATTTTCCAAGTAGAAGAGTAAATAAGCACAGCTATCAAGTTTAATATTTATATTAAACTTGTTTTTAGTTTATTTAAGGTTGATTTATGCCTGCAAACGTATGTATCTAAGTTGACACAGTTTTACTAACGGACTACATAAGAACATATGAATTGCTTTACGACTAATTTAAAGAACTCTTTTGAAGCGGTGACAACTTCTGAGCTAACTACTAACTCAGATTCTGCGACTCTAAGTTGAAATCCTGTGGCTCTAATATTTTAAGCCAAACTAATAGAACATTCATCATCATTACACACCATAGCAATAAACCTCAATCCAATCTCAAAATTATTACCAAATCAATTACGTTTAAAATCGTTTTGATCCTTTACCACGGTATTAGGCTCAGGTGTACTAAATGTAACTGCCTGACTAATCCATGCTTAATTCAATCGTAACGCCAACGAGAAATTCATGATTGATGAGCAATGATATTCGGTATTATCCTCACTTTAAGATTACCTAGTGATCTGGTCTGGATCTATGCATTATTAAGTCGTTTAACTGAGTTGAATATACGTTATGCTAGGGATATACGAAGGCCTACAGTACTGGTCTACGTCAATGGCGCAATGGTTTAAAGAAGTGACCTCTCGCTCGCCAGTCCGAGTTCTTAGCAATTATACTACTCAAAACGAGAAAGGTTCAATTGAAAACCAGCGTCAGGCAACTACTATGTACTCGTAGTTGTCTGGCACTTTGCTAAGCACGATTTATTTGGCGCAGCCGTGAGGCACACAATGCTATTGTTTTAAAATTAAGTCTCCTCATTTTTTGTTTCTACATCGTGTGTGTAAACATGTTTTATTACTTTAAATTTTTCGTATTTGTTAACTAGTGTTATTTTCATTTTACTATGGTCGACACCAGATAATCATGCAATAACGGTCATTGACCGACATACAATTATTGACATCGTTAATTCCGAAAACAGAAATCATGGCTTAAAGTTGTCCTGAATCGACATCTATCGTGGTCCTTTACTTTTTCTAGTAAAAGAAAAACGATTGATAATTAATTGTCCGGGTACCTACGCAGAGGAATTAAGGAAAGGACAATGAACTTTATTTAAAATTTATCTGGCGCATACCATAGCAGTCTATCATAAAAATGGACAAATTATTTATGTCCTAGTTTTAAGAACCAAAATATTAGATAAGTTTGAAAAAGAAAATTAAACACTGAGACTCCAAACTAACTGAAAACCTTTCTATTCATATATCTTTCCCTCTGACAGTTCACGTCTTATTTGATCGTAATAATTCAGTCTTATCCCCCCTCCACTCTTCTTACTGTCCCTTATATTCACAATCTTTTCCTTTTTAGATAAGCAGATTTTATTACAGTCGTCAAAAAAATTGTGCATGCCTAGTATTTTTTATTTGATCATAGAAAAGCCACAAGTATTTAAGGACAAACAAAATATTTATAAAATAATTTTTACGCACGTGCCAGTTTATTTTACACGTGGATAAAACCATAGAAATATATTAAAAATACCCAAGTTATATTATCTTCTTTCAATATATCGTTTACTACTAACTGGGCAAAAAAGTGATGAAACTCCAAAATAATTTGTGATCGAAAAATCTAAAATTAATTTTATATAAGGTATGAAATCCAAGCTCAGGGCTCACGCTTTTAACCACGAGACCAATAGAGCAGTCAAGTCATTATTTTATTTTTAAATGCCTACGGTACATTTTTGTATATCATACTGTGTTTCTCCAACATTTATAAATTGCCGAAATAACTGTCTGTCTGCTTGTAACATCTGCAAATCACGGGCAAAAAACTGATGAAGCTTCTAAATTAATTGTGGTACATTTTTATCCCAGATGTATGTTTCCTTAGGATAATTTACTACATGCACGCGGGCGAAGCCACTGGAAAAACTATCGTTAATAAAGAAAGTATCACTTACTTGCAAGTCAACCTCCCAACCTGCCCCACATTGGAAGCCGACTTCATCAGACTAGGAGAGCTATCCAATTCCGGCTTGAACTTCACCACCAACATCACGTCTTGCCTCGATTCACTCCCGATACCATTGTCTACCACACACTGGAAGTTCCCCACATCTTCTCTTGTTGCTTGTTTTATCACCAGAGTACTAGTTAGGTTTCGAGGTTCGAAGGTCACTTGATTAGGGTTGATTTTGTAACCCTTTCGCTCCCATCGTATGTTGTCAGCAGTTAGGGGGTTTCCTGTAAAGAAGATTTTGGTTAATCGTTTTGTTTAAGGTGGACGCGCCAGGGTGGACTGCGAAATTCAAATTTTCTTGTGTTTTTTGCAATTTGCAAAAGTCTGTGTCAGGCTGTATGTTGAACAAAATATGATTCGCAACCGTAACACGTATGTATTTATTTACAGAATAATAATCATTAAAATCATCAATGCAACCCTCTAAGTTCATTTAACTCGATTGGATGGGTATTTCATAAAAAAGTCATTCAATCGAGTTACATAAATGAGACAACCTGTATTGATGATTTTAATTATTATAACTCAGTAATGTCATATTTGTTACGGTCGCCAATCGTATTTTTAATAACATACAACCTAACACAAAATGCAAGAAACGTATGAAAATTTGAATTGCGCGGGATGCCCTGATGCTTTCATCTCAAGAGATTTCAATAAGTCATCAATCAATATTTAATAAGTCATACTTATTCGTTAAGTTAACCTTAATGATTAAATTATGTACTGTCTTGCGCTTTGGTTTTGTTTGAAATAAATTATTTTCCCGACTGGAAAACTTAATACGATAAAGATATGTAGGTATAATTTAAAAGTAAATATTGGTAACTTGTTTTTGCTTTAAACATTAATCATGAAATTGCTAAAGCCAATAGAACTTACCATTTGCTGTACAAGATATTGAAGCGTTTTGATTAGGACTCAATACTTCCAGCTGTGACACTGATTTTATACTCGCAGGATCTGAAATAAAAAACTCATTTAGTCTCACATAGAAAATCTACATGTTCATAATAATTTTCTTCTCTCATATTTACCTTCAATATTATCAAGTAAAATACTCATAACGAAAACTAGGACATGTATCAAATACCTAGATAAAATCTCCAATACATATTATTTGACCCAGTTACGAATCAATTTATTTCGAAACTAGATATGAACAAAATAATACCTAACCATAAGACCCTTAACAATATCAAAGAAAAGGACGATCATATAAACGCAACTGTAACAATAAAATCGACACAAAAACAACTTAGTGCTGCCGTCAACAAGGTATATTAAATCAAGACAAACCTAGTTCTCCGCTCACAATTTAATAAACTACATAAAATGTTCTACTTCTACAAAGTATTCAATTTCCTGCAAAGGAAGACCGCTTAAATGAATTAACTATTGAAGAAAGATGCAATTAACCTGCGCAACCTTTACTAAGAGACGGTGCTTCCCCAAATACTTGCATTTTGTAACCCTTTCCAAGTTTGATCGGTACATTACGGGCAATAGTTGATCAACAATTCTGTTTGAAAGGCTATGAAGTTTAATGCTGTGAGTATTATGAAGCTACCATTATGTTTTGGAAGCAGCAGAGGGCTTAGTTACGCCAAAGTTATATTAAATGTTCGATATAATGCTATTTTCTGTGCCGCGGCGTTTATTTTGGCTTTGTGACATTTTATCAGCGGTGTATTTATGATGTTATGATATTTTCAAATAGAAAATCGGGAAAAATGGGTTAAGCATCAATTATTCTTTTTGGAAACCGACACTTTAGTTCGGTTGAGGGAATAAATTTGGCCTAAGTTACTTAGTAAACACTTTTTCAAAAGCAGTCACTTTAAACAGACAAAAATAACACAGTGCAGGAATAATTAAATCTTTTGTAATAAGCAGGAAATACTTACAATGAACAGAAACGCTGATATTCGCCACAGCAGCTCCTTGAGAGTTCACAGCTTCGCACGTATAGATGCCTGCATCATGTCGTGTCAGCTTTGTCATGTTCAGCATGCTGCCTTCCGATATTATTCTGTCATCTAAACGACAAAAAAAAACAATATGATAAGTATAAAATATCATCCAGGTAGGCAAATTACTTATTAAATATAGTTAGTCCTTGTTCAAAGAAAATTATCTCTGATGAAATTTTCTTCGTGTCTTAATTACTCTATTATTTCAGTTTTGTTAAATGATTTTGTTTTGCAGTTATAGATAAAGTAAATACAAAATGTAAATATTGTTACAAGTATTTGATTATAACCATGAACCACTTTGCAATTCCAGTTTACCGGAACTGTTTAATTACTTATTTCCCTCATATTTTCACACCCTTTGTGTTCATTGTTAGGTAACCCAATAGCCCGCATGCATATGTTAGACAAATAACCGTTTGTTCATTTCCTACACAGTTTTAACCTTAATTTTCTCATTATTCATGTTTACTCTTGTTAGCTCCCATTACTTCCCATTTGTGTAAATTAAGATGCTTGTTTGTTTTCCATATTTCTGATCATCATCTTTCTCAACTTTTTCATCAAGAACGATGTTATTTGAATGGAAAGATATGAGATTTTAAGTTCTATGTTTAAATTGGTTTTGATCAATACCAGCTGCAAGGATTAAATTAATAGCTCTATTGGCACCAAAAAGTTATTTCAATCAACAATAAAACGGAATCGATTGTAATGATTGACCACAACTATTTGTTTCAATTAAATACCATACATGAGAAGTAATTGTTATTTTAGAGAGTTAATTATTGTTAATCACAACACAAACTTTCATAGGATCAATGGGTTAATGATGCTTGATTAAAAGCTAAATACACACGATTGTTTGCTAGAATTAAATTATTTGGTTTGCGTGTTTTTGGATGTTCCTGTCAAATAGTTTTAAAAGCTATTCACTATAAACATTAATTGTTTATAGTAAATAAAGTACAATTTCGTGTACCAATCATATTACATGTTGGAGACAAATATATGCCTGCCATGGACGTTTGAGAAATAAAAGACGTTTCGGAAACTTTAATAGCAAATTCTAATTAGTCTTGTCGCTCTAATTTTATTGCTATAAAAGAAAAGAAAAAGTAATTTTAATTAGGTCTCCAAATTAAATTACTGTCTCAGTCGCTTCATACCTTTTTTTGGCAGTATTCTAATTGATAATAATATTTTAATGTTTCGAGTTCCAAGAGCGATGCCTTGTTTTTTTGCTTTCTAGTGAACTACCATTTTAGAGTGCTCAGCATCAGCGCCTCTAAATAAAAAAACAAAAATATTTTCCATGAAATAAAAAAGCCGTTCAACAGTAGAACAACGTTTTAAACGCCTTTTCGGTAAATTAACACATAAGTTCAGTAAATCTGTTCCAAATCACAATCCATGTCCTACAATATTTTTTTATTTATTTTAATTTAACTTCAACGATAAACTCCTACTTACTTCCAGTACTGTAAGAAGACTGAGTGATCGGAAGCCCATCCTTGGTCCAGGTGTATGTGATGCTCCCAGGGTTGCCATCAGCTCGTAGCACTATGATGAGGGGCTCGTTCTCTACGCCAACAGTCGTGTAGGGTGTGGTCTCATCAAATATTGGCGCGTCTAGAAATAGTTGTTTTGGTTAGTTAATTGCCAATAAATCTACACGGACAAATCTTTTTCTGCATTTTACAAAATTATTCAATTAGCTGCAACATGGAAAACTGATTTCAAGATTGGACACATGGTTTTAGAAACAGTGTTTGTTATTTCTTGCATTTTAGAGAATTGGTTGCACAAGTGCACCAGTTCATACCAAAAACATTCACTTCGCATGAAAACAGAAACTGGAGATAGCACTATATTCTTCGTTCAATAAATTGTCTGTTCATGTGTTTTACCATTATCGGAACCTTAGAAGTATTAACATTCCCAGACCATTCAAGTTGAACATTTTCCTCTTTTTGAGTGGCTTTTCTATGTTCAATACAGGGTTTTGACGTCGAATCAAACCAGTAATTTTCATGTTTTCTGCTGCATTTTCCAACTCTATATTATACTTACATAAAACTTTGAGCGGCAGTGCATCATGGACACTCCTCTGTAACGCTTCGTTCATGGCTTGACAGGTGTACACTGCTCCGTTCAGGTCCTTGGTGATGGAGAGCTTCAGTTCTATCGTGGAGACTGTGCCGCCATGGAGGCCTTTTGTTTTCCTTGGTGGTAGACCTGGGAAAGATGATGGCGTTTAATTTTGCACTGAGTGGTTTTGATACACAATTTTGTAAAACTTAATTGAAAGGCAGTGATAATTCATATGCTGTTTTTGTTGCAGTAACCAAGCACTGATGAAATCAAATGACACTTATCTTTATGGTAGTTTGACGTCTCAAAAATAAGTATAATTTGATTTATTTTCATCGAAAAAGGAGTGAGTGTCAGAAATAGCTAGTTTAAATTTATTAGTACTCATTTGTTACCATTTGTTTCAGGCAACATGGCCTATGGAATAAAAACCTTAACCTGAACAAACATGTTTTCATAATGAATAAGATTCACTTACATATCCTCATATTTAACACGCATTTGACTTATTTTAATGACCTATTGTTTTCATATTTGGGCCCGTACTAAGAAATAATGAAATCAACGGTAGTTTTGCAGAAAAATAACATAGAACCAAGGATAACAATACTAGAAAGTGACAGACCATTCCAGTAACTCCACTAGCTACATATTGACGACTTACCAGCCCGACGCAGCCATGTAGCGCAATCGATTTGCCACGCACGGCTAAATCACGAATGTGTATAGACAAGGGATTTACATGCAAAACAGTGCCAACGTAGTCCTCTATTGCTTTGTTAAATTATCAATGAAGTAAGCTTTAGATCAGCAAAGATGACTGTTATGAAAGAAAAGTCCCCGTGATTTAGGCGAGGTGTTTAACACATTTTTTTAGCAAAAATTTACTTTTGAGAAAGATTGTAACTCCGTAATTTTTTAATACTTTAGTAGACTATTAGCTACCTGCAAGTTGGGAAAAGAAAACAGAGTGACATAAGTATTTAAATACACAGACTAAAAACAACGAAGAATTTCTATGGAATTCATTAAAATAATAATGTAAGTTTGACTGTACCACTGAAAATCGAAGGGACGAAGCCGGAGCAAGAAGAAGAATATATCAAGAAGCATAGCACTATCCCCTTTTTACATGATGGCATTAGTAAGTCATATTAATTATGATTAATGGATTTACACACACCTTGCACAGGTATTCCATCCCTCCACCAGGACAACGTCGCGGGAGGGTTACTGCTGGCTGCGTCACAGAAGAGCGTGGCTTCAATCCCGACCTTGAGTTCTTCTGGCTCCACTCGTACTTTCACTGCTTCGGGGGCGACTGTTGAATAAAAATTAATAATAATAATAATAATATCTTGGGACAACTCACACACGGTCATCCGATCCCAAACTAGGCAGAGCCTGTACTATGGCAACCAGACAACTGATAAACATACTTATATATTTCTAAATACATACATATTATACACAAATTACACCCAGACACAGAACAAATGATCATGCTCATCACACAAAGATTTGTCCTGGGTGGGAATCGAACCCACGACCTCCGGTTAAGCAGTCAGGGTCACTAACCACTCGACCAACAGGCCAGTCGAATGTCTCAGTCATTGTTTTAATGACGTGTTTTGCGTACAGCTAAGATGTGGAATTTCCTGTCGGAGTCTATATTGCCTGATAGCTACAACCTGGTCTTTAAGTCAAGAGTGAATGGGTTACTTCTAGGCTATTATTATTGCTTTCTATAAAGTGAGATTGTGGTCAAAAGCAAAAAATACACAGCCTATCAGTAGACCCGCGACAGAAGAGTAGTTGTTAATAATCATAAATTATTTACTATTAACATCTACTATTTTAGTTGGTTTACGAAGAGCTATATTTTCATGTACACATATATCATTTCTTCCTCAACTCAACATAAACTCTGTTTTTTTTTCGTGGGTACGTTTACAAACATAAAAACTAACATACACAAACAGCCAGACCCGGAACAACTACCTGTAGGCCATACAAATATTTGTTCCGTGCAGGGATCGAACCAGCAACACGCAGCGCAGCAGTCAATCGCTCAACCACTGCACCAACCGTGTCGTCAGTTTTGGTCCAATGCGTGAGGAAATGAATCAAACAAGGAACTGAATTTACGTAAAGTACTCGAAGACTTTGAAGTATGTAGTTAGCGAAGTTCCCACTACTCATAATAATATGTTAGTCAAAGTCAGCTTTTCCCCAATATGTGGGAGTACAAAATCAGCTGTAATCTTAAGATGGTCCTAAACAAACACAAGATACGAATTCTCTTGAATAGTAAGGACTAAGATAATGTTGTGTAATATCCCTTACGGAAGGTTCTCTAGTTATTTCATCTTCTATTACGTTTTGAATAGGCAATCAATTAACTTGTTCGTTGAGGTCTCAAATCTAATGTTAAGCGATTTCATTGGCTGCAGCTTGTGGTTCATAAATTACAACTACAATCATGAGATGTATAGGCACATTTTGAGTATTTACGATTTTGTAAAAATATTACCGTGTACACTTGTATTTCGCGGTGAAGTGAACACGCAGTGAGCTGTCAACCCATGCAAACAAGACAGAAGATATATAAACACAATAAAAGTAAATAAATAGTAACACATCGTAGAATGTGTCGTTCTGTACCTTCTGCCTACCTCCATTCGAAAACGGCTTCAGTTTACGTATTTGAAAGTATGTGTTTCTTATTATTACAGAACTAATCAGGGTCCGTTCTGTTAGAACCGGGTTCCGGATTATGTTTTTAAAAAAGAAACCACTTTTGGTTAAAATAAACTGTATAATTAAATTAATACACGAATGCAAAGTACATGTGCACTGTCGGATGGTTGGGAGATGACTGGCATGCTGGACTGTGTGGAAGAGGGGAGAGGAACGAGAGGATGCTGCGACAGCAGCATAGACTGCTGAGTAAGTCAAATGGGGTACATTTTAGGGTTGTAACAGTTCCATAATTATTTGCAGGATTATTTAAATCCGGAAGCAAGTCAGACGTGCTCCTAGAAATTGAAGACAAGAAATGAATAAGAGCAACACTTACAATAAACGTTCAGTGTGACAGTTTCAAACAGCGGTATCTCAGTGGCACTATTGGTCGCTTCACATCGGTATTGAGCCTGGTTATCAGTCACGTTGGTGAGGATCGAGATCTCGGCAGAGACTGACCGCTCAGTTGTCTTTGTTACGGAATGGATCTGAAATAGAAAAGGTCTTTAGAATTTTGAAGATACACAGCTGAAAATGGTTTTCTACTTAAAATTGCGTAATAATAAAATCCTCCAGACCGAAACAGTGTCATCTTTACTTGAAGTAACAAACCCCCACTCCTGACCTTTAAGGTATTTTATTTCTGTCATTTTTTATAAATTTTATAAAGCACGTATGTTTACTACTAATTAATAATAATAATAATATCTTGGGACGACTCACACACGGTCATCCGATCCCAAACTAGGCAAAGCCTGTGCTATGGCAACCAGACAACTGATAAACATACTTATATATTTCTAAATACATACATATTATAGACAAATTACACCCAGACACAGAACAAATGATAATGCTCATCACACAAAGATTTGTCCTGGGTGGGAATCGAACCCACGACCTCCGGTTTAGCAGTCAGGGTCACTAACCACTCGACCAACAGGCCAGTTAATTAAAATATTAAACTGATAGCCTGCATAGAATCATAGTTTTACTATTTATTTATTTATTTATTATTTCAATCATGCCTATTACAACTCCGATTATAATATTTTCAACAACAAAGATAGTTATTCCGATTGATACAATTCATTCCAGTATCGATATCAAATCGTTCCAGTCCGTTAAACTATTCTTAATAGTGAACAATGAGAACTTCCGAACCGGGCCGATGTGAAAACGAAATTGTACGAGTATTTAGGTCCAAAATTATTAATACTACGACTGGCAATAACGCGATGGAAATACGGAGTGATACGTCATTTCATGAATATACGAGTATTGTTACATTCCAGGGAAGAAGCCCAGAATCATCTAGCTGCTGCTACTAAATGTGTTTATTATTAACTGGAAGGGCCTCAGGTATCGATTATACAATTACTAGGAAACACGTCTTGTAGTATGGCGCAGTAAATAAGAATGTCTTACTACTCATACTACAGCTGTCTGCTACGATTCAAACGAAGTTTTCAATGTCATCGGAAAATGGCTAAGGTCGTAAGATTGTAAAATATCGCGTGAAATTGTAAACAATTTTTTCTAAATAAGACACGGATATATTGGTAAGTATTGAATTTTGATGGGGTTTATTGTATGTATATGTCACCGGAAAAATGCAAATGCCGTAAGATTGTAAAATATCGCGTGAAATTGTAAACTATTTTTTCTAAATAAGACACGGATATATTGGTAACTATTGAATTTGGTTGGGATTTATTGTATAAAAAATGATTTTTTTCATAAAATGTCAAGAAATTATAATCTAATCAAGATTCTGCAATTTTCGGTAACATCTACACACATCAAAAGTGTCCAGGAGTTAAGTACGTTTTAGAGTATCGCCAAGATTGAGGATTAACCTTTTTGAATCGTTATGGATTCTTTTTAGTGAATATTACTATTAGAATTCAGAATTTTCTATAAATTTGATTAAAAATAGAAAATCAACTGTCAATCATGATTCCTATAAAATGTTGTAATAGATTTGGTAAATATTAACTGTATATTTTTTATAGTTAAAAATGTACTAGATGCCTGGACACTTTTGACGTGTTTACATTCTTTAGAAATAAGCCTGACTGTGTAGCGTAGTTCTCATTTCCCAGCACTAAAATCAGAATGTCTCAGCTCCCTGCAATCAGTTTCACTACATATCTACGTGGATTAATTAATCATCTTTGACCATGAAACACAAGAAATAGGGCTTACCTTCTTATCATTCTTAAACCATGTAAGAGTAGCCAAAGGGTTGCCTCCTGAAGAGATACACGACAGCCTCTGAACGGTACCAGCAGAGAGAGTGGTGCCAGGGATGTAGCCGGTGATCATGGGGGCGGTTGGGGGATCTGAAACAAAAGAGGGAGAAGTTAGAGCGGTTATCCATTATTTTCTATACCGCGGTGGAGATTGCTTTACCATCGCCACCACTTTGTTTTAATAAAGGAGTTATTAACACAAGTTTTACTCTTTACGATATAATTAAACTTAGATGCAATAATTTGCCATTTTTAGGATTCCGTAGTAGTTCAACAATTTTGTGACTTCAAGCAGAACATTTCAAATGAGATGTTCAAAAGATGCTGCCTATGCCCACTAAAATTTTGTTATAAATTACTCTGTCAATAGCCAATAGGGAATATCCATGCATTTTTTAATTTGCAAAATAAAATATTTATTATCTCTAGTAAACAATTATGAGAAAGAATTTTTAAAATACCTTCATCACTGATGAAGTTATTTAGCTTCAAAGTTGACAATTAGAAAGAGAAGTCCGATACAAACTGTGACGTCAAATACTATGACACTTATACAGCTGCCATAGAAAACAGCGTTTTCGCGAGAGGGACACATATGTTTGTTTAAAATAGTTATATCTCGTTTGTGTTTCGGTCAATTCCGATTCTTTTTCATTTAAACTGTTAAGATAATAAAAAAAGTTTCATGCATATTCCCTATTAATTTCGAATGAAATGCAGCCAATTTCGAACAAACACAAACTGACTTGCATAAACACAGTTTATGACACGGATCACAAGACACGGATTTACATGGTGTCTCCCTCAATAAGTTAGGATTTGCGGTCTTAGAGATACGGAACTGTACAAAGCCAATTGTATTATAGATACCCAATATTTTTTTTATTAAATTTTATTTCTTTTAATTGCTGTTTTAGCATATTGTTGTTATGACTTTTGTGTCCATAATTTTTTCCTAGTTTTTCTTTAGATAGTACTTTTATTTTATTTTAGAGTGTAAGCTTATTTTTTATTTATTTTACACTGTTGTACATATGACGTCAGCCGTGTATACCTATAAAAGGCATACATACCAGAACTCTTATTTTGGTTTTTGTTTTTTTTTGCACTTACTTGTGTATGTACTGCCGTTGGTCTAATAAATAAATAAATAATAAAATAAAAAAATAAACAAAAAAATCTTCTTCCCGTTTTGACTAAGTATAAAACAAGCATGGTTTCGATCAAAGTTGTCCCTATTTTACTCCATTACCCACAAATTAACCTCCGTTTCAAATTACGCAAATTAAAGACCCCAAGCTTACCGCTTGAGTGGTCACCCATCAAAACACAGACCTCATTCGTTTAACTTAACCCTAAGATCGAAAACACAATTAAAGGGGAATCTCTTTCATTAGGCTGTCTCCTTTGCCTAAATTAAGTTGTTAATAATCATTAATTTATCAGTATAAAATGACAGGCTAGGAGTAAGTAGTAGAGTTGTGTTGTATACTTGCGATTTTGCAATCGAGTCTTGCGATTTTTTTTTAAATTTGGTGCTTAGTTTAACGGTTTTTCATAGTTTCTCTTTGAAAAAAAAGGTCCTTTTTATTATTTTGTTAGATTTTTTTTAAGTATAGATTTTGTTTTTCGAGAGAAGTAATAGTATTTATTTACATTAACTTTTTGACCGTCACGGTCGGCTATATGAAAAAGTGCCCAATACGCCACCGTCGGCTAGAGCCGAAAAAAAAAAAATGCGAATTTGTGGTCCGGCGTCGGGGGCACACCGATGGGTATATGTTTTGGCGTTCAAAAGGTTAAGAACCTATCGCACAGGTATCAAAATAAAAGGTATGTAAAAAAAATAATTTACTTTTATGCATCATTAAATACTCTAGCACAAAATTACAAAAAAAATACTTTGCAATTATTACACTTTTTCAGTATTTTTTTTTACATTGCCAAAAATTCTCATAAGTAGACTTTGTCATGAGTCGGTAACTACCCTTAGTTTATAAATTATAAGGAAGGGTCTAGTCACGGAGTGGTGATTAAAATAATGGGTACAGCCCTAGTTTAGGGTAGTCACTAATTGGATACCATGTACGTGTTTGTATAACATCGTAATTATACTGTAAGCTTCACCGAGTTTATTAGTTTCAGGAAAATGGTGACATTCCCACATGGTATGTAGGTATGGTAACTATGGTTTACCAAAAATATAAAAATTTTGTACAAGTTTTTGATCTCGGATAGTCAGGAGCTAATCAATATTACTCGATTCATCATCATCATCATATCAGCCGAAAGACGTCCACTGCTGGACATAGGCCTCCCCAAGTGTCGCCACAACAACCGGCCCTGTGCGTCTCGCATCCATCGGCTACCCGCGACCCCAAGTCATCGGTCCACCTTGTGGGAGGCCTACAACGCTACGTCTTCCGGTAAGCGGTCGCCACTCCAGAACTTTTCGGCCTCATCGACCATTGACTTGATTGGCTTCAGTATCCTTTGGCAAGAAAAGCTCCCACCAGTCTCGCCAACCGTATTTCCTGTTACCCAAGTTGTGGAGGTCTGATGGGCAGCCGCTCCATGTAAATGACTGGTATTGACTTTCATCTTGCTTTATCAGTGATATCGTGTTACCCAGTTGGCAACACGATATCACTAAACAAGTGCGGTGTCAGATACTTTTTTTTTTATTATTTAATATGGGTTTGCTCTTGACTCTAGTCTAGGTCATAGATGACAGAGACAAAGTCGACGATGGAGCGAGCTTTTGTATTCTGACTACCCATAATGACAACCACAAATCTATAAATAACAGACCAACAATTCTACTTGCTTACCGAGACACGGAGGAATCTCGATATGACAAAGATGGTCACCCATCCACGGACCCACTTCAGCAAGGGTAACTTAACTTTGAAGTTCGCCCCGAAGCTGTGCTAGCCAGTCACGTAGTAAATCAAAGAATTCAAGAATACTAATTTTCACAAAACAAAACACAATCTTTTTATTCCAAATCCGAAAAATCTCCCGAATAAAGCCGAAAACCTCCGAACCTCGAAGATAACCAGCCGAAATAACTAGAGATTTATCCAATAAATAACCGTTCGCCGTATCAGATAACGGTTACGGGGGTATAAGGGGTATTCCCGTCACGTGCTCAGTGCAATCAGGATTCATGCGACAACCTTGGCGGGATATAGGGGAAGAAACTTGGGACGCACTCTTAAGTAGGTTGAATGGGTGACCTTGGATTTGAAGTTGGGAAAACTGTTGTGTTTGTACAATCTTGTTTTTGTTGGCCAATTAGAAGGCCTAGCACGAATGTTGTGACGTATTGTAACGTTACAGAATCGGAAACGTTACAAAAAAATATTTTTAACATAAAAATTGCACAATTTGTATCATACAAAAATTTGAATATAGTATCCAATTCAAATAAATATTATGTGCGCAACTAGTATTATAGTTCTGTTATAGTAAAATTTTATGTTACGTTACTATACGTCAAAAACATTCGTGTTAAGCCCTCAGTTGTCAAATCTTATTTCAATTAAAGTTTTAGTTGAACGAGGTTACATATTTCATTCGTTATCTGTATCAATAATAAAAATGAACGATTTATAAAAAAAGAAAACAAAAAGAATTTATAAAAACAAAGGAACGGCTGGACTAACTAAGCTAATTTTATTTTGATTTGAAAGGTTCATAAGAAGAGAAAAAATGTAAAAAAAAACCGGAAAAACATAAAAACCCCATTTTTCTATTTCCCATACTCCTAGCTGTCACTTTCACAGTCAGCTTTTGACAGTGCGACATCTGTCTGGTGGGTCAGCTGGTGCTAAATATAACTTGCAACATGAGATTTTCAACAGTGGACTTTAAATGTCGGTTGTCTCATGTGTTTTATAAATACTCGTATTTAACCAAAAATTTGCTTTTCAATCGATCTGACAGATGCACATCTTGTTTCTGAGTTACTGAATTTTAGAGGTTAGGAAGGCGTTTGCACTATTACAATTATTTCTAGTATTTATTCAACTGCCGAGACTAGACGCCGAAGCTAAAATAATTGAGAATAGTTTAGCAGATGACTCTCCAAAAGCACAAAACGAAAACAAAAACACTGTCAAAACTCAACTTGCCCGTACTAACTTTACCCCCGTATGTTTACAGCCCACTCACAAAAACTCGCTATCCTAATTTGCTCGCGCTCGTAAGCTGCTTCACGATACTCTGTATTAACAAGAAAACTGACGGAATAAAACAGGTGACATTGAGGACTGTCGGTCTTCAGGCACAAAATAACAGGTACAGAAGCTCGACTTCTTATAGCGAGCCAGAAGGCACTGTTATACCTTACTAATGCACGCTAGTCCAGGGGGGCTACTCTCTAAGCCCGAAGTCCGTAGTTTCGGGCTTGGTTGCGGGCGTATTCTAATCCGTATCACCTAACCACTAAGAATTAATGACAACACGATTTGACAGTTACTGTCAAATCGTGTTGTCATTCAGTCTTAGTTCGGGTTCGGAACTAATCGTAAGTCAGGGTGATACGGAGTAGAATAAAGTAAAATACGCCCACAACTAAGCACGAAACTACGGACTTCGGGCTTAGGGAGTAGCCCCCCAGAAACGGGTACGGGTTGGACGTTCCTAAATCATTCTAAAATTCGTGTTCAATTACTGCTGTTAAATGAACTCGTGTTTCTAGTTAATCAATAGTTTATTCTTTTAAAACAAGATATCCGAACTCTCCTATAATAACACGCACACAGAAATAAGATGGGGCAGATGGAAACACCGATGCAAACTTGGAGGTCAAAGTCTCTTGTCCATACAATCCGTACTGGTCAAATCATACGACAACCATGTAAGACCACAACGATTTGGGTGGACCTGTCCAGACAATGCAAGCATCTGCAATCGTGTAGCTCAACATAGAACCTTAAGAAGCTCATCAATTTGACGAATACTAAACGAAGCACATACAATGTGGAGACATCGATATGACAATAAATGAAAACATTGGCAATACTGGTTCATAGGAATATTTTGAATCCTGAAATTAAAATATTTAAAACGTCAAAAAAACTCAAACTATAGTAGGCGCCAGATAATCGTGGAATAACGGTCATTGACCCACCTACAATAATTGACATTTTTAATTTGAAAAACGGAATTAATGACACAAAGCTGTCCCGAATCATCATCTCTCGTGATCCTTAACATTGTCTAATAATGAAAAACGATTCATATTTAATTGTTCAGGTACCTATGAACAGTTATTAGGGAAAGGTCAATATACTTTATTCCACATTTATCTGGCGCCTACTATAGTCGAGGATAGTGACTACTATTCTGACGAAATATTCCAAGCAGTCTGTTGCAGTTAGTGACATCAAATCTGAGATAAAAGAACATATTCGTATGAACTATTGCATGTTTTGATTTACTGTCGTATCGTTGTCTCCACTTTGAATATATAGGTGGGCCGCATATAGAACTCAAAGTGCCAGACAATTATGAAATCTACCCAAAATATATCGACCTTCATAGTCCTGATATTATAAAGACCATGAATATTAGTAGACACAATTCAGTCCACAGAGTTTTCTGACCTCGATGTTGAAAAAAATATTTTTAAATAATACTCTTTTGTGAGACTTTTGAATGCAGTGGCAATTTCTGAAGATTATTATTATGATCACGTTTGAAAAGGATTAAAGAATAGGTTGAAATGTGATTTGTCAGAATTATTCTGAATTGGCTACGTCTGTGAAATTAAAATGAAAAAAATGTAATGCTGCGTTTTCTGAAGATTCGATCACGTGCGAAAAAGATTTGACGAAGGTAAATAAAAAAATATTCTGAATTGGCTAGAATTCTAAAACGATAAATTAAAATTTCTTTTAAAAAAAGTGTGTGTGTCAGCTCTGACACACGACTGGAGTTAAATCCTTAAAAACTATTATTGTGTAGATTATGTACAAGAGGGTAAATGAAAGCATCTTAAATAAGCTGAGTATACTTTGTATATACAGACACACATAATCTCGAAGTAAAAGGTGCGCAAATTATTTTGTGCAAAGGAACGTAACGCCTCACTTTTAGTTAACACTCGATTTTGTTCCTCAGAAAATGTTCATACCGCGGGCTAAATATGAAAATCGTTTCGTAAGGGGTAAACTATAAAAATGACTGATGGCCTGTCCGAAAAAGTTTTTACTAGCGAAGGTGATTGTCGAAATGTCAAATTATAAGAGACTGATGACGTGACATTTCGACAGCGTTTGTCACTCCCACACATCTTTGACGTTTTGACAATCACCTTCACCTTTCAACTGGACATAGGCCTCCCCCAAGTGTCACCACAACAACCGGTTATGTGCGTCTCGCATCCATCGGCTACCCGCGACCCTCACCAGGTCATCGGTCCACATTGTGGGAGGCCTTCCAACGCTGCGTCTTCCAGTACGCGATCACCACTCCAGAACTTTTCGGCCCCATCGACCATCTGTTCTGCGAGCAATGTGCCCTGCCCACAGTTTGGCAATCCTTCGGGCTATGTCCTTCGCCATAGTACAGCTGACAAAATCAGAGTCACTTGTCTAGAGCCTCATAAGCTCTGACAGTGAAATTTCGGAAGCGCTTGGCAATCCGATACATTTTCGACAACCGTTACCGCTGCTAGAAATAAAGGTTCTTGTGCTTTTCCTGCTATAAATGCCTTTAAAATCTCAATCAAATCAGTCCACATACTAGTAATCCACAATCCCATTACTGTAGCACATAACACAACTTAAACCATCATAAATGCGATATAACTGTTTAGAAATAAGCAAGAAATATTACAAAACGTAGTAACAGCGTTCCTGGGTGATTAATGTTTTTACATACATATATGCGACTGATGTACCTACATATGTCGTTAGATTGGATTGAGGAAGTGAATGCTTGACGGATAACTTTGTTTCGATGTTTTTTTGATGATTGGAAATTGATGGAAGGAGCACGTGGCTAAAAAAATAGCCGCACGTGTCGATCTTCAAGGTTAAGCATCGCTTGCCAAGGTTGGTCTGTGGATGGGTGACCATCTTAACATACCGAGGTTTCTCCGTGTCTCGGAAAGCACGTTAAGCAGTTGGTTCCGGCTGTCATTTGTAGATCTTTGGCAGTCGTTAGAGATTGTCAGAAGCCAGTAAAATCTGATTCCAGTCTTGCCAAGAAGTACCGTGTTACCCAGTTAAAATTATGTCAATCCACAATTTCTCGGAATGATTTTGAGAGATTATATCAAATATTGATGCGTATCATCGACTATCAAACTTTGATGCGTAAAAAAGTATTCAAAATGTTCAGTTGACAATCTATCGAGAGTTTACAATCTCTGAAGTTATTTTATAATCTTACGGAGTTTGCTATTTTCCGGTGACATAGCTACCAGAAAACTCCGGCAAGGAATTCCACTCCTTAGCTGTACGCACAATGAAATTGTACGATGTGAATGTATTCCCAAAACGTTTTGTACGGATGGGTGGTGGAATTTCCCACTCCATCCAAATGAGTACCCTTCAATAGCTAAATAGCGACTCATATAATATGTTCTGTATATTTGCTTCAATACCAACTAATGCGTTTGCTTTTGTGACTGGAATATGTAACTCACAACATGATTTTACTAAGTAATACCGACATTTTTATTCAACCTAGTTTCTCGGCCTATTTTTACGGTCTGATGATAGAGGTACGATCTTTTCAAGGCTTTTGACATAGCATCACGCTTTTTTGCATGGGAGAGGTAGACAAAGTTGCTTTTTGGGTTCCGAACCTCTGTATGGAAAAACGGGACCCTTATAAGATCACTCGGTTGTCTGTCTGACTGTCCTGATATCGAATGAATCTGCTGGACTGATTTTGTTGAAATTTGGTACACATATAACGTTCTATGACCCAAACACGGATGCGTGACGAAAATGTATAAATTTTGAAAATAGTGTTACTTTTTGGGGGGAAAATTAGAAACAATAAAAAAAGTTTTTCCAAGTATATTTGTGATCAAAACAAAGAGTTCATTGTAAGGGTCTCAAAAGTATATCTTTTGATATCTTTAAATATTCCATTACGAAGTAATTAAAGAAAATAGATGAATAAGAACTCAAAAAAAAAAATTCGTTCGGAACCATTTGCACGCGAGTCCGACTAGCAATTGGCCGGTTTTTATACACCCAGATTTTACCACTAATCTTAACTCTTAGTTTAAATCAGTTTTAATACAACCATGACACAGGAATACATATTTTTTTCCACCATCTACTTAAAGATTTGCTACACCATTTTAATTCCTTTCAGCATCCCTCATAAAAAGAACCAGCATTATCCTACAACAATCACCGTCCCCCAAGAACCGTCTTCACAACTTCAATCGGGCATCAAACCTGCTACCTTGTCATATTATCTGTGCCATTAATCATTGCGATAACAGGGTTATGCCCAAGAGAATCACAATATGACGGATGGGCTGTACATTGATATTGATAAATATTTCATTAGGTTTAATGTTATTGCCGATTATCAAATTTATACTAATATTATAAATGCGAAAATAAGTCTTGTTGGTCTGTCTGCTTCCTCTTCACGTCTTAACGGCTTTGTATGAAACATTGTGTGCATAGCTAAGGAGTGGAATTCTTTGTACGAGTCTTTGTTTTTGATAGTTACAAACTCGGAGTAATATTATACAATGAAAACACTGGCAATACTGATTCATAGGAATATTTTGAAACGATTATAAATCCTGTCACCGAAATTAAAAATAAACTTTTCAATTCAATTTTGAGTGAACAGGCTTCTTCTGGGTAAGCTCGCTCCATCTTCGACTTTATCTCTGTCATCTATGGTCTGGACAAGAGTCAAGAACAAACTCATCTCAAATAAAAAAAATGCATAAATCGTCTAAAAACCTTAAACTAGTCAAAGATAGTGACTACTATTCTGACGAAATATTTTAAGCAGTGTGTAGCAGTGTGTGTGTGTGTGTGTGTGTGTGAGGGTGTGTGTGTGTGTGTGTGCAGTTAGTGACATCAAATCTGTGATAAAAGACAACGTATTCGTATGAACTAGTATCGCCAGTGTTTTGATTTACTGTCGTATCGTCGTCCCCATATTGTCATAAGTCAAGAGTGAAAAGGTTACTTCGAGGCCAGCGCGCCCCATCGTCGACCACATCATCTCTTGCCATCAAGTGAGATTGTGGTCAAACGCGTAAAAACGCAGATTCTAAATTTAAATTAAAAATCTGTAGAGTATTTGCTAATCAGTACTTCAACTAGTGATAAGTTTTTTTTTATTAATCTATATTGTCACATTGCTGGGCAAAGGTCTTCCCATTGCTTTCCAACGGTTTTTGTGTTTTTTCGCCAATCCGTCAGATACGAGCCTAAATTGTTACGCCATCGTTTCTTTGGCCTGCCTCGGCTATGACGCCCGTGTGAGAGCGTCCGAGTGATAAAATTAGAATATTTTTTTATAAGTACTTAAGCCTGGAAATAAGTTCAGGATAAAAACAAATCTGTTAGACTCACATTATTTGACTATACACACATTAATTTCAACACACAACTGGTCATAACTAAAACGCTTTCATGAAAAAATAAACGCTTAAATCGAGTAACATTTAACACAATACAGGATTAAAACAAACCACAGCAATACTACTTATTTAAATACAGCTTACACCACACTTTATCCCGAGTCTTTACAGCTCAAGCCATCGTAAAAAAAATCTATAAAAAACAGCATTTAAAAAGCCATACAACGCGTTTTTTATCTGCAAAATATTAACAGGGACGCACAACAAAGTACATTAAAACGGCAAAATTTTTAGGGCTGTCCTGCAACAATTATTGCCACACTTGTGCACGAATGGAGTTAGGGTTGTCACGTCCTAAAACTGGGAAGGCAGTTTAGCTGGACTTTTAGCTTAGATTGGCGAAAAAGGCTGGTCATCTGTAGTTATTCTTATGTGTCGGTGGCACGACAGTAAATTAGATTAGAGTGTCCCAAAACATTACCGCTTCCACGGCATCGTAGATGGACGCATAAGTCACTTTGGTCGCATGTTTATCGACAAAGCTCTTAATAGTTTCTCTTATCATACCCGATAGAAGTTATTAAGACCAATCTGACCATACAAACTTTGTTCTATCAACATTTCTGAGGTCACAAAAAACCCATAAAAAAAGCACTAAGTTTTTCCTCCTTTCCATTTTTTTTCATAATAAATCTTATTCGGACTATAACTTTATTATATTATTATATATTATTATTATTCTCTTTATTTATTTTCCTTACATACTATTTACATTTTTAAATATTTCTTTAAAAAAACATTAAAAAATTAAAAAAAAAGAACATTTAAAAATATAAAAAGTAGTAGTCCGCCGGTGTCGGGAGCAGAGTCCAAGCTACCGGTGGTTAGGGTTCCAGAGAAAGGAACCTCCTCACAATACGAGCCGTATCGAGGAGTACTGCCTTCTGTATCAGGCCCTTTACCCAACTGCGTAACGCCAACTTCGACAGATGGTCGTCGAAGCTTTTGGCCATCAGGCCATTGGCCGTAACGACAATCGGCACAATGACAGCCGATTCCACATTCCACATGTCGACAACCTCGTGTGCCAAGTCGAGATACTTGATTTGTTTCTCTTTCTCAGCCTTCACGAGGTTCTCGTCATGTGGGATGGTAACATCGATTATCATTGTGCGGCGCGCTAATCGGTCTATCACCACGAT
>NDFZ01005406.1:392001-552918 GCA_002192655.3 Mamestra configurata
AACATTTAAAAATATAAAAAGTAGTAGTCCGCCGGTGTCGGGAGCAGAGTCCAAGCTACCGGTGGTTAGGGTTCCAGAGAAAGGAACCTCCTCACAATACGAGCCGTATCGAGGAGTACTGCCTTCTGTATCAGGCCCTTTACCCAACTGCGTAACGCCAACTTCGACAGATGGTCGTCGAAGCTTTTGGCCATCAGGCCATTGGCCGTAACGACAATCGGCACAATGACAGCCGATTCCACATTCCACATGTCGACAACCTCGTGTGCCAAGTCGAGATACTTGATTTGTTTCTCTTTCTCAGCCTTCACGAGGTTCTCGTCATGTGGGATGGTAACATCGATTATCATTGTGCGGCGCGCTAATCGGTCTATCTATTATTATTATTATAACGATCATTTTCGCCAAAAAATTTGCCAAATCGATCAAGCCGTTCTCAAATGATGCGCGTTTCGACATGAATTTAAATATCATTAAGATATGCATCCAAAAAGCCAACTGTCACCCAGCCCGTCTTCATCCAAACGCCTGCCAGCCCTACCTAGGGTTGTCACCGCGGGGAGCTAACAGTTGAGCAATTAATTCTAGCGATGTCCACAGTCTCATTACTTTAATGAGGGAAACGTGCTGGACGGGCCAACCCTACATATAAGGCTGTACACACAACGATTTAATTTAAGTGATGGAGTTTTTTAGTGCTGAGATTAGATGATGTATTTTTGTCTTTATGTGTGCGTGTGTTTACTGCTTATGTAGATTTTGTTTGTTTTGCAACTTTGTTTATAAAGGAAAATAGAGTGATTTTGAGAGAGTTATATTTCAAGTTCTTTTTTGTATCTAGTAAGATGCATCGTCGCCCAGGAAGGCCTGGACAACGCTTGGGGGCTTACTCTCTAAACCCGAAGTCCGAAGTATCGGGCTTAGTTTCGAACCCGAACTAAGAATGAATGACAACACGATTTTACAGTAACTGTCATGTTGTCATTAATTTATAGTGGTTAGGTGATACGGACTAGAATACGCCCGCAACTGAGCCCGAAACTACGGACTTCGGGCTTAGAGAGTAGCCCTCCTGGCGTGACGACTTAGAGGCGTTCATGACGGATTTGTCTAAAAAGACAATACTCTGGGAAGAGTGCAAGACTATGGGGAGACAATGAACCTAAACTCAAACAAACTTAAAGTCGTTTGTGGTGCGGGTTCCAAGTCATCAGCTCGAGATGTTCCTCAAAGCAGAGTTTTGGCCGAAAGGTATCGTGTTTCGACGTTTCTGCGGCCAACTGCGCGACACCAGTCAGCGAAACACGAGGCCGTCATTTCGTATGCAGTAGTTTATAGTTTTATATTATGTATTAATTTATTTGTGGTTATTGTTTTATGTTTATGTATTTTATTTTAGAAATTTCGCACCTTTAAAGTAAAACCATTACTAAAAGAAAATAAAAAGAAGCCGTTGAGACTCTTTTATGCAAAATAAATTCATTGATAAAATTGAATTAAAACATTCACAATATACTGTAAGGAAACAGGTTACCATAAAAGTAAAAAAAATAAAACTATAATACACTGGTCAGCAAATAAACCGAGCCACCCGCTACCTAGGAACTCTGATTCGATTTTCTCAAAAAGTATAAAACTTACAACTATCAAAGTTATACCTACAAAAAGTGCGTTTCATGGTGATTAAAATGACCACAAATTAATTCGAAAGTACCGTCAACTCACATTGTAATCAAGCAACAAACATAATGCTAACGATTTGCTCTGTTTTCACAAGAGTTTGAAATTAGCGTTCTTTTTCTCTACAATGAGGGTAGTCGGATATTTCTTATCATTTCTTTAGTTTTTGTCCATCGTTTGCTCAGACGCGTGTGTTTTTGCTACTTTTTTCGATTAACAATAGATACAACACCTCAGGAAGCAGCTCAAGCTGTAGTATTACTTCAAGCAGGCATTGCGCAACGTGAAGTCGCTCGAAGGCTTCGAATCAGCAGATCTTCGGTGCAACGAGTTTACAGACGATACCTAGAGACTGGAGCATTCGATCGCCGTCCAGGTACGGGCAGACCTAGGGCTACATCAGCAGCAGATGATCGTTATATCCACCTTACTGTTCTGCGAAATCGCCACCTCAACGCAGTTCAAGTCCAACAAAGTCTGCGTGACGAACGCCAAGTGGTCATAAGTTCAGATACCGTCAGAAGGAGACTTGCTGAACGGAACCTGACCCCAAAAAGAGCTGCAACAGGCCCAGCATTAACGGTAGCACACCGTCGAGCACGACTTGAATTTGCTCGAGAGCATAGGGATTGGACATTAGAGCAGTGGAGTAATGTACTCTTCACTGATGAGACCAGGGTGAGTCTACATGGAAGTGATCGACGTCAGAGAGTATATCGTCGCCCTGGAGAACGTTATTCTCAGTGTTGCATCGAGGAAACTGTTGCTTATGGAGGAGGATCTGTAATGGTCTGGGGCGGCATCTCGTTAACAGCACATACAGCGTTAGTTTTCATCGAACCGACGGGCCGTACACGTGGACTGACTTCTCATCGCTACATTACTGAAATCCTCGCAGACCATGTGGTACCTTACGCAGGATATATCGGACAGGATATGCAATTGATGCATGATAATGCACGGCCTCATGTTGCTCATGTGGTGACCCAGTATCTACGCGACGTCAGCATTCGTACGATGGACTGGCCAGCTCGAAGCCCGGACTTGAATCCGATAGAACACTTATGGGATGAGCTGAAACGTCGGGTTCGAGCCCGGGTACCTGCTCCAACAAGGCTTCCAGAGCTGCGAATCGCAATTGAAGAGGAGTGGAATACAATTCCTCAAGATTTTATCGTCAGGCTGGTAAGGTCGATGAATACAAGGATGCTGGCAGTTATCCGAGCAAGGGGAGGGAATACGGAATATTGATCAAAAACTTTTTTTTTGATTTTATCTTTGTTTTTGGCTTTAATTTTTTTTTTCACTTTATCATTACTAACGATTGTCACGACTGGAAAACGACTCTTCTTTGTAAAATCCTTAATAAACACTGAAATATTGATTAAACCCAATGAGTTTCTTTTCATTTTAATCACCATGAAACGCACTTTCTGTAGGTACAACTTTGATAATTGTAGGTTTTTTAGTTTTTGAGGAAATCGAATTAGAGTGCCTAGGTAGCGGGTGGCTCGGTTTATTTGCTGTCCAGTGTAGATAGTGCAGACTAGTAAGTAAGCTTCGCATTAGAACCTTTTATCATTTTTTTTATCACTGCAGGCGATTTATATAATTGTATGGTTCGTGCTAGCATGCAAAAAGAAGAAAATAAAGTTATGTATTGAAAATAATTTCTAAATAGGTTGCAATTTTAAAAGGTGGAATTAATTAAATATAGAATGAATACAAAACAAACTTTCTTTGTAGGCACACCTATTTAAATTTTTACCTAGTATATATTTTTCATGTGACATAGTGGTATATCGTTTTTTTATGCCAAAAGGCCAGACTAGCATAAAAATGTTGAGTCAGTAAAAGTACGATGTTACTCTAAAACACGCCCCAAAATATCTCCACGCAGTAAAAAAGAGCTAGGATTCAAATACATGTCTAACTAGATACATGAAAAATCTGTAACATTCATTTTTACTAAAGACCCAACAACCCGAATCCTCCAAAAAACTTATAATACGCCCCATAATCAAATAAGATAGCAACAAAAAAACTTCCATCTATTCAAACGGCATGAAACGCAAATGTATACAAAAAGCGTTGTATGTACACAACGCGGGCAAAAAGGGGGTATTATCATAGTCTCCCCAGAAAAGGGGGTCAGTAAACAGCATGTGAATGGGTTTTTTGCATCGTCACCTTGGCAGTGGCCTAAAAATGTGAGGTCTAAGCCTTGGTCTGTAGCGAGCGGCTGAAAAGACTATTTTAAGAACTTGGTATTGAAAAACGCAGGCAAAAGATGTTTATTTTAGTAAGCGCACCTTCAACTTGTATTGGAAAGAAACCATAATAAGGCTTCTTATTATTTATTATTTCCATGTTGTCACTGTCAGTCAGTCGGGCGTCATGCCATAGACAACTGCTGAACTGTGTGCTGTTTTGTCTGTGGTGTGACCAGACTCGTCTTAATTAATGTCCGGTCCAGACATGGGTTGATAGTGATGCAAGTATTTAGTTTTGTTATAATTATAGTTGATAAGTTATTTATCTTTAAGTGTTTCTGTGCGTCATTTCTGGCAGAATAAACGATTTTTTTTTTTTTTTTTTTTTTTTTTTTTTAGGAGAAATATAGTTGAACAAGTAGTATGTGAGTGGACTGCATTTGTGAAGATATGATCGATGATCGTTTAAAGGTTTGATTGGACACGGTTGGCGCAGTGGTTGAGCGATTGGCAGCTGAGTTGCATGTCGCGGGTTCGATTCAAGCACGGTAAAACTATTTGTATGGCCTACAGATGGTTTTTCAACTTCGCATTTTTACTAAACCAATAAATAATAAACAATGGAATAACTTTGAGATAAGTCATACATAGTTCTTTTATTAGAAAATCTTAAAACAAAACTGTACCAAGAGCTTGTTTTGTATCTACAATGATTTCGGATACACAAAACCTTATATGATTTAAAATATTTTCCTAAATATTCCCACTACTATAAAATCACTAACACACGAGAACGAAGTGCCAAATCTCCAGTTTTACTCTCATATTAAGATAACCGTTATCAGCATACGTAAATCTGTTTCCTGGCCCTGTCTCGAGTTTATCCTGGCTAGTGGACTCTGATACATTCTGCTAATCTGTTGGGCAGCGGTTAAAGGAATGGACGAAGCGGGGTATTTCACGGGTTTTATAATACGGTAACATTTTTTGAAGTGAAAACATCTTTAGCGGCGTTGTGAACTTTTTGGGATGGGTAAAAAATGTTAAACTCGCGTCAGGACACGTGACCTGATCGAAAATTCGTAAGACGGAGGGAGAGTAGACCGCCAGCGTAGGAGAGGAAGTAATATACCCGTCTCTTTCCACCGCGCGGCGAAAATGCATGCATATGCAATTCGTGCGAAATTATTCCCTAACCATTCCCAAATATCAAAAATGCACAACGTTAATGTTTAAGTTTTCACTTCTGCCGGCACTCCCGGAGTGCACCCCGTTGTTTTATTTTTGTTATATTTCTTGGTGGAGGAATTGTAGGCTATTCGATTGCAAAAAAATAAATATATTTAGAGACATAAGGCCTCCAAATAGCCGCTAATCACCGCATAAATTCGAATATTGACCATAATTTGTATGGAATTATCTGCCAAGTAAATTAAGAGGGAACTTAATAGTAGGTGGTGAAACATGTTGCGAAATTTGTTCAAAAGAGTTACCGCGGCCCTGGAACGCAAAGAGCATTAGGAGGAACACGGATGGGTTTTAGTCAGTAAGAGTCTGACACTCCCTTCCGCTCCGCCCAGAGCGAAAGGAGTCATTTGATGAATTCCCATTTTTTTTTTAAAAAAAGGTGGTGAAATAGGCCATCAGTGTTTGGTTTTGGAACAGTATTTTATAACAGTAGATACATGATAAACAAATTCTCCAGATTAGCAGTTGCCTTCATTTCTGTTAATTGTAATAAAATACCTCCCTGCGTGAAGTATACCGCCATTGTGATCTCTTCCCTGTCATTAATGGTGTCCAGAAAGTGGTAAGGATTTGGATAACAAGATTAGATATTATATAAGCTTTCTTTTAATTATGTTTATTAGTGTCTACCCCAACGCATCTCAAAACCACAATCCCCCAACTCAAAATGAAAAAAATCGCAATCCCCCAATTAATTTCAACAAAAATCGCTGTCCCCCAACTTCTTACACCAGCTCCTTAAGAAATGATTAATGTAGGGTAGATAACAAGTTGGCTAGTACCTACGCCCGGCATATGTTTGAATGAGCACCGAGATTTGTACAGGAATGTTTGTTCAATGAGTGGACCTTGAAGGACCTGGCTTTTTAGCCTAGCTAATTTCGGAAGGTGAAAATATTTGCTTAGTCAAAAGGTATGGTGGAGACTGTTTAGAATTAGTTTTCTAGTTTAGTCTATAGCTTTTACAGCGAAAATCTTAGTCACAATAGAAGAGAATATGCTCTTTTTGCATTATTTACTAGCTGCCGCCTGCGGCTCTGCCCGCGTGCTATGAATCACCTCTTTAGCCTATGATTTTTTCATAGGCTAAAGATGAGAGAGATGAGTTTTTGGCTGAAAAAACTAACAAATATTCATCCATCCCCACATTTTTTTACATTCATAATACTGTAAATATTTATTAATAGAATTCTATGACGTGATGGAGGTTTTCAGTATTTAGTTACCGTGATATACTTATATTATAAATGCGAAAGTGTGTCTGTCTGTCTGTCTCTCTGTTATCTCTAAACTGCTGAACCGATTTAGATGAAATTTGGTATAGAGATAGTTTGCGTCCCGGGTAAGGATATTATATACTACATCATAGGCTTCTGCCGCGAGAAAAGGCCGTGAAGGGGATGAAAGTTTGTATAGGAGACCGTCATTATTGAAGATAATCTTTGTATTAAGACACTTGATAAAAAAATATATGTTAAAGCGTTTTTGAAAAAAATGTATCTTTAAAATATAAATGGCTGTCCAAAGTAACTATTCCACGCGGACGAAGTCGCGGGCGAGAGCTAGTTTTGTAGAAGTTACTTTTTGAAATATCTGATCAGATTCCAAAAATAACTATACTGAATAAAAACTACATCATCACTAAGTTCTTCCTATAGAATACTTATTGTCCTTGACAATCATCATCAGCCGGATGACGTCCACTACCGGACATAGGCCTCCCCCAAAGGGGTTTGCCATAATCGCCACGCTTGGCAGGCGGGTTGGCGATCGCAGTGTAGCTGTTGCAATGCACAGAGAATGCTGCTGCCCATTCTCTGGTGAGTCCCTTAGTCGCCTCTTACGACATCCACGGGAAGTGATGGGATGGTGCTATTCTTTTACGTCCGACACCGTACAGTGCAGACCCCTTCCCTTCCTCCCTTCAAAAAAGTTTAGCTTAGCAAAATTATTTCTATTTCAAAAACTAAAACGAAACATAATTGCAATCTACTATGTAATACAATACAATATAATAAAACAAACAACTTTAATTTCACAGTCTAGTTGACATAATACAAAATAAATTATAAATATAGTAATATAGCAAAGAAAGGAACTCTGTGTTCCTTTTGATCTCATTCCTTTATACAATTAGTGGAGACTAATTTAAATTACAATTATTCGGCCTAAATACTGGCCGTAATAATATAATGTAGGCTAAAAATAACAAGAGGATAAGGTCTTATTGAAAGATGAGCGAGAAATGAACGAAGTAATTTTGGTTAGCGCTGTCTTTTCTGAGGTTGTCTGGTAGATATCGTAAATTCACAATCATCATTGTACCCAATACAAGCATTAGTTATTTACTTAAGAGCTAATTTGGATTTATATAATATGTTTAATTCTCAGGTAAAAGTTATCCGATTACTGAAAAATCGGCCTTTAGTTTTTAATTCTTCGTTGTTTTATGAGTGATTTGGTTGACTTCCATGTCACTTATTTTCCTATTGAAAACCCTAATTTTACTTAACTAAGCCTATTTACGTATTTCATCCAGTTTTAAGAATGTCATCTTACTTATTATTTGCTAAGTAAATGACCATTTCATGTGATTTCACACTACATTTTGGTAGCGCAAGTTAATCCATACATTTTAGACTTTTATACGAACATTATCGCTGATATTATGTCTATTTGTCTAGGGCCCCTTATCCCGATTAAATTGGTGTCGGCACAATATATCTTCTTTTTCCGTACTTCTCTAGAAGAGCGGTTAAGCACTGTATCCGATCCAAATCCGTGGATATGAAAAACTCCGCTGAATTCGGATATTGCTTTTCGCACTACATCCAATTCCAATTCGTAAAATACGGATCTAGAGTCTAAAAAACTCGGACCAAATTTGGATTTTGCTTACGCATTAAACCGATCTCCGATCCAAATCTAAGCTATTCAGGGGCCATCTTTGGATATGTACGATTTGAATCCGAGGTAATTCGAAAGCGTTCATAGAAACATTGCTACGGCTACTTCAGTCCGCGTAAATTTCTTCCGAATTGGAGACTCACGGATGACGGAGAGAAATCGGATGACGGAAGTCGGATACAATGCGTACCGCTCTTAGTTGTCATATATCAGTGTCATTTATAGCCATATCATCTTCCACACACAGTCCATCCATTGTTTATTATGCCTTGCCTCAGATACATAACGACCTAACAACCTAAACACCCGACACACAAAATAAACCATTCATCTACAAAACTCAAGGCCGAAAACAGCTATTCAAACAACCAAACACCTCCAGGCATACCTATTCATTCGCATTTAAACGCAACCATTTCATTCGACGTCGCGACCTGACCCCAAATCCAAAATGGCTGCCGAATTAAACATTCAAAAGCTACACTAGCGTTATGTTAATGACGAACGTGTAATAACAGCTTTTTGAAATGTGACAAAAGGTATTTTATTTAGATAACTAGGGGTAAGCCTATGTTAACTTGGACTAGGTAAACGGTCGCCGTGCCCTCATCTCTGTTGTAGGCGGTGACCTCTCGCTGCCGACCGTAGTCCATGCTATGGTCGGCGGTGAGGAGTCCTGGGACGCGGTGGTCTCCTTCTGCGAGACAGTTATCGCGCAGAAGGAGGCTGCGGAAAGGGAGAGGGAGATCACAACCGCTCTCCCTGCCCGCAGCAGGCGCATCGGGCGTCGGAGGAGGGCATACGCTGCCCTCTTCCGGCCCCCCTAACTGGGTCCAGGGGCGGCGGACTTGGGGATGTCCGTCGCCCCCCACTCATCCGGACCCGAGGTGGCGGCGCGTGGTGTTCCCGTGCGCCCCTCTTTGACGTAGCGAGGGGAGTTAAACACCTCACTCCCCTCGCCGACGCGAGGTGGCCTGCAGAGGCGGGCCGGCACCAGCCGGGGATTGCGGAAGTCGCTTACGTTCCCGCGATCCCCGGCGTAGGTGGGAGATGGAACACCGGGGTGGTTTTAGTCAGTAAGAGTCTGACAGACCCCTCCACCCGCCCCAGGGTGGAGGATTTCCATGAGGATTTCTCCCCGAGATCAAAAAAAAAAAAAAAGGTAAACGGTCGGTGACCTTTGTATGATCCTTAAAGTAGATTGTCGTAGGTGGAAATCTCGCACATCGTTTTTATTTAATCTTGGCTTTGGAAAATCGGATATTTTTAGATTGAAAAGGATAGGTAGATCCAATTATCTGTTTTGTATTCAAGCAACAATCTTAGTCTTGAAAAAAATTTGTGTAAAAAAAATCGTTATAACAATAAAGTCTAATAAATATTTGACCAGTATAGATTGTACAAACGTACAGAGACTTTGACCTCGGTGTTTCTTCTCAGAGTAGTCAGCAGGGAAACACCGGCCTCATCTAGTTAATTTACAAAATAAACCTAATTTAATCATGAATGCCAACAAGAACCAACCACACATTTCCTGAAGCCATACTTTGGAACCGTTTCGTATAATTCAAAACATACTAAGCAGAAATTCTACAACTTTTCCCCAATTTTAAATCAAACACACACATTCCCCTCCCCCACACATTTCCCCCATCCCGCAAAAACCTGGAACGCAAACTTTAAACCACTAAAAAAACGACGGCATAAATCCGTTGTTAGAAAGAGACGGCAAATAACGTTACCTAAGAGAGAGAGGAACAGAACGAGCAGTTTAAAAAGCTGTTTAATCCGACCTAGGGTTTATCGTGTTAGGCCGACGGAAAAAATACTGGGTGTAATGAATTTACGGTCTGGGGTTCTGTAGGAGAAAAAGGATTTTGGATCGATTGGTTCTGAAGTCTGAGTTTTTGTTTTATTGACTTTTGTTTCAGATTCAAATAAAATCGTAAATACAATAAGTTGTTGTATGTTTGTTTGTATAGATTTTTGTACAATAATTATTTTCACAAATAGGTATCACGAGGCACAGGGTTTTTCTGTTTAACTTTCATGTCTTTTGTCACTCTAAATAGTTCTCTGAATATTCGTGACAGCATTTTAAGAACTGGAACAGAATCATATTATTTATCATCGTCATCATATCAGCCGAAAGACGTCTACTGCTGGGCATAGATGATGGATGCAAAGGAGGTTGCATCCAACATTGCCACGCAGCTGAGAATACTGCTACCCATTCTTCATTCATTCATTCCATGCTTGTCGCAAATAAACTCTTTTTCTTTTCTTTCTTTCATTCTCTGGTGAGTCTACTTTATTTATAATTGTGTTAAATCCTTTACAGACAAAACAGAGAGACGGACTATGCAAACAATTTATTATACACAAACGATATTGTACCAAAGCCTGCACGCACAGTTGCGCGAGGTAAACTTTTCAACTATAACAAAAGTAATTCATCATCCTCAAATCCCACCTTGGAAAAGCCCAATATATTATGTATGTATCCAAAACTACCGCAATGGATTACACAATTTCCCCACTGAACCCCAAAACGGCGGCAGGGACCGTGCCGTCAGCTGCGTTTCCGGTTCCGCAAATATTATGATAATTCGCACAACCGGACGTTCTGTCCGTTGTTTATATAGCAATAGTTTTATCATTTTCTGTTTAATATGTTGTATATAGTTGGATGTGTTCCATGGTTTGGTAGTTTCATGGTTCAGTGGGTTTGTTATGTCAATGGTTCAAAGGAATGTTTTGTTGTTTTTGGTTAGGTGTATATCCAGACTATACTACCTATATTAAATTTTTTAAATGGACAAGCGAAGCTGTGTATTACGCCCTTCTTTTTTACGTATACAAATACATCGTCGTGTCGTTTTTCAGGTAAAACAGCTTTACATGGACAGTCGCAGTTTTGTCGAATTATTTTGTAGGAGAAATGAAAAAAAAAAATTGAATTGTAAAATATGGTATTCGATTCTCTTATGTGGTCTAATGAATACCCCAGAGTTATGGGATATCAAACGGAACCCGTTGTATAAGTAAATAACAATTTTCTGTGTTAGTTCAGGAGCAAAATGTGAAGTTTTGTACCTACTCTTGACATGAGGATATTCCCCAGAGGCAGAAACTAAAGAACATCAATTGGTACAAAGCTTAGGCAGGTACTCCTTTTGCTTCGTTTTTTTTACACTAAATAGGCACACGTTTGACCACTATCTCACCTGATGGTTAGCGATGATGTGGTCGAAGATGGAGAAGAGGCCTTGAAGTAACCTATTCACTCTTGACTTAAATACTCCCAGGTTCTAGCTATCAGGAAATGTGTTTTTTTCCACTCCTTCCACTCCTTAGCTGTACGCACAATGAATGTGGTCCCAAAACGTTTTGCGTGTGGGTGGGATGTCCACCATGTACCGGTGGGGCATCGCCGTACGTCTTGTGGTCCGATGATGGAACGGGCTTGGCGGAATTAAACTATGCAATTCCGTCGGACAATCCCCGAAATGCAATCGATAAAAAACCGACAGGCTAGTCACTCGGCGTCGATGCTCACGACTTTCTATTGATAGCAACACAAAATCAAATCTTTTAATCCAAAAATAGCACCCTAAAACATTTCCACCCCAATTTCAAATACACAGTCTATACCAAAGATCGTCTACAACCACATACGATTTACAAAGCACCCTTACTTGACCGCAAGGGGTACTAAGGGGTCTAACCCCCGACTAGAAATGATTTAAAGGGTAATCTTAGCTACCACGAGTGCGTAAGGGTTAAGACCACAACTGATGGAGGGTAGGTTCATGTGGTCATTGTATTACCCGTGGTCAAGTTTTGATTTGAGTTTTTATGGTCCTAGGATTGAGTGGGGTTATGGGGTTTTAATTAGAATGGGGTACTAGGTTCTTAAGGGGTTGTAAAATAGTAGATGCTGGGGAGTTTGTAGCGCCACTTCTTCTTCCCAGCTTAAACAATAGGACAAACAATTTTTCTCTTTATAAAGAAAACTGAAAAAATTGGTTGTCTGTAAAGTCGGTTTACGGACGATAGTTTAACGTGACAACGTCATAACAAAACATTGATGAAATGATCGTAACGTTACAATGAGTCATCCTTTTTCATGCGTGCAGCCGGCGTTCATCGATTTATTAGACGTTGTTACAACAAAAATAATTTAAAGAACTTAGGATGGCTTAGTTTGATTCGTGCCTTCAAAATAACTTCAAAATGTAAGATCTTATACCTTCCCTGTTTGGAATTTTCTCCGCTTCGGGGACTCCGATAAGATATATTTATTTGCTCAAATATGTCAAACCGAAACACACAAAAGAAAATTACTAAAATCCAAACGAAGCAGGAACTAGGTAGGTTTAATTAAGGGACTATCAGTGAAGAATTCTTTTGTTAGTAAAAAACATATTGTCTCAACATAATACCTGAAAATCTGACAAAACCATCCTCACTACAATTTCCAATTGTAACTTCTTAAACAAAATCAAAACGCACATAAACATAAAAATCCACAATCCGAAAACCCTCAATATCAAGCGCGTTGCACTAACTAAACAGCAATAATTCAAACATTCCAGCATTCAGAAAAAATATGGCCGAACGAACGCTACAAAATATTGAAAGAATTTTAAACCTCAAACTCGTACCTACATGTGTTAGGCGAAAGGAATTGGAGAAATTTACTGAAAAAGAAACGCGCTGAAATGTTGGCTGTTGCATTTTACAAAATATTTCAGTTTTCTGAAGTAAGAAGAGTGGTATATTTCCAATTATTTTAGTGAAGGGTTTTCCGTTTTGAGGTGTTTAAATGGTTGATTTGTATGGAAAGGGAGTTTTACTGGGTTAGCTTTTGCAGATAATATAAGGTTGTATGGATACATGGTATGTATGTATTTTTATATTACGATATACCATGTTTTATAGTATACTGGCTTCTACCAACGGTTTCACGCGCGTGATAGTCGAAAATTACCCCAAGAGAACATGTTTTCAAGATAAAAAGAATCTTATGTCCTGCTCCAAAACGTGTTCTACTCATATGCCAAGTTTAATTCAAATCTGTTTAGCCGTAAAGGCGTGAAGAGATAACAAACAGACAGATAGATAGACAGAGTTTATTTTGCAATTTTAGGTGTGGTTTCTTTTTTTTTTTTTTTATTTAATATGGGTTTGCTCTTGACTCTAGTCTAGGTCATAGATGACAGAGACAAAGTCGACGATGGAGCGAGCCTACCCAGAAGAAGCCTGTTCACTCTAATTTTGAAGAGATTAGGGTCGTATGCGTTCGGAAACACAGACGCAGGCAGAGAGTTCCACTCCTTTGCTGTGCGCATTATAAAAGACGTTTGGAAACGTTTAGTGCGAATTGGTGGAATAGCAACAAGGTAGGGATGGTAACTTGCAGTGCGTCTAGATGTCCGATGGTAGAAGGGGGCCGGTGGGATGTGATCGTGGAGTTCCTGGACACTCTCCCGGATTTATTTTCCCAGCTAAAACACTACGAAGTGGTGACGTTTTGGGGGACTGTCTTTATGTAGAACTTTGACGTTCAAAAAGTGCTGGCACTCAGCCTAATTTGAATAAATGACTTTTGAATTTGAATTTTGATTTGACTTTATGAGCAGCATTTCTGAATTAAGTACATGTTATCATGTGTATCATAAAAATTAAAATGCAAAATGATGGGCTGGATCAAAATATTCTAGTAAAATATGCTTCATCAAATGACTCCTTCCGCTCTGGTCGGAGCGGAAGGGAGTGTCAGACTCTTACTGACTAAAACCCATCCGTGTTCCTCCAAATGCCCTTTGCGTTCCAGGGCCGCGGTGACTTTTTGAAAAAAAATCCGCAACCCTGGAAGATATAGTAAATTATGCTAGCAATATTTTGTAGATTTTTATTTGAGTACCTACCTACATTTCTTATGTCAACGTATTTAGTATTTAAGAATAACTTGTATTTCTCATAATAAGTGAATTATCTTTTTGGGAAAAAATGTCTAAAACCGTAAATAACTGCAGAATAAAAAACAGTACCTTTATTTTCTTTTTGATACCTTTAACCTAGCACATTATTTCACCCCACGACCATTACTAAAACTTCTCAAAAAGTTAATATTTAAAAGTCACCGCACTACTTGTAAATATGTCCTCCGTTCACCCTGTATATAATATACAGGGTGGTTCCAGATAACGCCACAACACGTTGTGAGTAGCACTATGTTTTCAAGTCACGTCTCCTAAGGGTTTCGAGTCGTGGGAGTTATTATAAAGTCAAATAGACTCCTGATTAAGTTACCATGTGTGGGAAAAATGGCGGAAAATATGTGGGGAGGGGTGTAATTATTGTCGCGAAGAGGGGGTGATGGAAGGGTTGTATGGGGTGAAAGTTTATGGGTTTTATTTTTGTCCGCGTCTATGCATAGCTAAAACGTCAGCTTTCAAAGTTACAGTGAACGGCATCTTCTGAACTCGCTCATTCTATCGGAGACATCTATGCTTACCATCAGGCGAGATCGAGGACAAGAGTGGATTTATCAAGAATTCTATTAAAATAATTGATTGTGGATCATAGGTTCATAAGATTTTGTGTTAGTACAAGTTCTGCTATGTCCCGCCATTGAGGCATACAAAATTCATATTACAAGTTGGGACATTATTAAAATTATTACTTACATTAAATTGTCATGCAAAATCTTGGATCCTATTGTTTGGTTTTGTTCAAGGGGAGGGGGTGTTATAAAACCTCTTTTTTAAAGAACCTCTAAGGTATATCATTAGTTTCTTTACCTACCTAGCGTCAAGGCTTTCCCATCTTGTTTTGACTGACAGGTACAATATTATGAGATTTTAAAACACCAATTGGCTATGATACTAGAAGTAACGTTGATGTGTGTTGCCATCCTACTGTTAAAATTGAAATTTAAACTGGATCATAGTAAACCTCATTGACCTCAAATTTTATGCTTAACATTAATTAACAGCTTCTCGCATGGACAAGTTCCTGCACATATAGTTCTGGGTTACTACTATCAATATATGTGTCACCGGAAAATTGCAGACTCCGTAAGATTGTAATAAATCTTTATTAGATGTATTATTTATCTTTATTATGTATACACTAAATCCAATCCAAATTCAATAGTTTCCAATACATTCGGGTCTTATTTAGAAAAAATGGTTTACAATTTCACGCGAAATTTTACAATCTTACGGCGTTTGCCATTTTCCGGTGACATATATAAAACTCCTGCGTTACTGAGTGACTGACTGACAGACAACGCACAGCCGAAAGTGCTGGGGCCCTACTATGAAGTCTTAAAACGATCGAGATTCCGCTCTAAGAGAGAGACGGAGCTATACATAGCGTATAGCACTATCCCTTTTACAACGTCGGAATTGGATGGCATTAGCACGTCATAATTGGGCACCTGGTCGTAGAAAGCTGAAATTTGGCATGTAGGTTTCTAGGGAAGTTTAGGGGATTTTGAAGAGAAGATTTCCCGAAATTATGGGATCGAAAAAAAAACGGGATATGTACGTACGAAGTCGCGGGCAAAAGCTATAGTAGGCGCCAGATAATCGTGGAATAACGGTCATTGACCCACCTACAATTATTGACATTTTTAATTTGAAAAACGGAATTAATGACACAAAAATGTCTAATAATGAAAAACGATTCATATTTAATTGTTCAGGTACCTATGAACAGTTATTAGGGAAAGGTCAATATACTTTATTCCACATTTATCTGGCGCCTACTATAGTCATATTACAAAATTCCTAATAAAAATTGCAAAAGACAATTTCCACGAATACATTTCGCAGTACAACCCGTGACAAGTGCTAAGCCTCAAGCTTACCACCACTTTCCACCTCTCCAGTTTACAATAGTCCAGGAGCTTGCAACAGCTCATGGAGTGACAGTTAATCCTTAGCCTAGGAGCTGTGTTATAAATTATTCCCTTTTACTTGGCTCTTCAAGTTCGCTTCGTGTTGTGATTCCACGAAATATTCGATGCCATGATAAATATCTCCAATGATAAATATATAATTGGAGTTTGTGTGCAGGCAATAAAGTTTAGATACTGGGAAACAGGGGCTTTCAAATTCTAAAAGGAAATTGCTGTAATGGGTAGGCGGAAAACGTGAAATTGCAATATTTTAGTTACATGATTAGTAGGATGTGGCTCATTTTGCCTTTCCTTTTTGGCTCCTACGGAACCATTGGATTTATGACTATATTTTTAGGGTTTCGAAAGACCATACGGAAAAGTAGAAAATTGGTGGGGACAGACAAATAGTCAGCGTATGGTCTTTCGAAACCCTAAAAATATAGTCATAAATCCAATGGTTCCGGGATTTATGACTATATTTTTAGGGTTTCGAAAGACCATACGGAAAAACGGAGCTGACTATTCGTCTGTCCCCACCAATTTTCTACTGAATCCATGTAGAATTTATTATTAGTATTATGTTAGCTCTAGTTCATCACTTGTGGCTCCAGTCACAATCCTATTGTTAGACTATACTATTGCACGTGTTAGCGGGCACACCATTAATTTATGCCCGGAGGCATAATTCGTTTGGTTTACTTGTTAATGCTTGAGTTTGTCTATTTCTGATTGCTTAATGGAGTGTACTAGCTACCTAGTGTCAATTAATTTCATTTAATTTGTTTTACAGTTTGAATATTTTATTTTCTGTGTCATGTATTGTAAAATACTTTGCATATTACTGTATAAATTCAAGTTTTTAAAACTTAACAGACAGATGTGTTGCTGGGGAGTTTGTTGCGCCACTTCTTCTTCCCAGCTAAAATACTAGGAAGTGGTGACGGGCGGGCGTTTTGGGGGACTGTCTTTATGTAGAACTTTGACGTTCAAAAAGTGCTGGCACTCAGCCTAATTTGAATAAATGACTTTTGATTTTGATTTTGAATTAAATGTTATAGATTAATTTTACAACAGAAATGGACGCGAATCAAATGAGTTCACCGTTAACAAATGAAATAGTTGCATTTTTTTTACATAGACTCAAATTATATAATAGGTACCATTATCAAAAGTTCCAAGGCAAAACAAAAGACAGCGTTTACTTCCATTCCATTCCGATTTTAAAATATACGTCGTACTATATTCAAGATGGCCGCCGACTTAGCTCATATAAATAAGGTGCCGACACATTTCGCATTAGAAGTTCTGAAAATCTTGTTAACCTAACGGTATATCCCGATATATTTTTCGTGCATATCAATATGCTTCGAGCCGGTTCTGTTCATGACAGCTCTCTAATCAAATAGGTTTTTGATGGAAAATCCTTCGTGTTTACTTAAGCCATGGATTATCATATTTTGTATGGTAATGGAATTTTCGATTTCTGTTTATGCTTGGATGACGATTTTGACTCCAAATGTATAGGTACTCTTTTTCATTACATTTTAAGGCTCATATTTCGCACCACTGAAATTATATTGAAACATCTTAGTTTGGTTTCATCATCACCATCATCATCAGCCGAAAGACGTCCACTGCTGGACAAAGGCCTCCCCCAAAGGGGAGGTTTGCCATAATTGCCACGCTTGACAGGCGGTTTGGCGATCGCAGTGTAGCTGTTAGGAATGTACAGAGAATGCTGCTGCCCATTGTCTGGTGAAGTGATGGGATGGTGCTATTCTTTAAAAATAATAACCACATGCTTAGTTTAAACAAAATTTGCAAATTCTTTATTCAACTTTCTATACAGAACATGAGTTCAAGGGAATCTGCTTATCAATATTTAAAGCCATCATATGCTTCGACTTATCAATGAATAAGCCTTATATTTTTTAACAAAAGCTGTCTCTTATAATCAGTGTTTATCTATAATCTATATCATAGTTTTAAAAGAATTTCTTAAAAATGTTTGATATCGTAAAATGAACCTGTCAATACAATCTTTAAATCTCTTTTTCTAGAGAAGGGTGGACACATTTTTATAAAAGTAATCTGTAATTTGATATCTTATTATTTTGTGCAGCAGCCCTTTTTGTGACAAATGATGTTTTCGCAAAAAAAATATTCCATGAAGAAAAGCAGTTGTGCTAAGTAAGTCTCGAGAAAGAAAAATAAAATAGGTGTCGACGTAGATACTAAATTGTTAAAATATTTAAGTCTTTTCATTTTGAAAGAGGTTTTATTTTATTTATACCAAAATAAACAAGTGTTTTTTGAGAGCTTAAGTACTTACTTAAGTACTTTGTCATAGTTTGCAAATGTTGCTGTGCTGTAAACCGAATAGTAGGTTAACCTCGCCTTCATAAATAAGCTGTCCTATTATATTTGTGTCAATATGTTTTGTGTGTGACTAAGATTATATGTGATTGTAATCAATGTCACAAATAAAACTAAAAGACTTACATAAAACATTGATGGTGTGTGTAGCCACGACGTTTTCAGTGAGCTGTCCGTTGATGCCATGGCAGACGACGACAATGGACCTCTTGTTGGGCTCCACAACCACTGTGATATTTGACGTTGTGATCCAGCCTCCTAGGAATAAAGAGCAGACGTTAAACATGTGGATTACATCATACATGTATTTTTAGAAGGTTAGGCGGACTACTACTTATAGTTTCATTGCTGTTGGTAGTAGCTATCAGGAAACACAGACTCTGACAGGGAATTCAAATACGGAATAGGGTATATTAATGAAAAAAATGAATTAGCTCGTCAGATGGATTTCCAAAAAAATATTGGACACGTATTTTTATTTTTCTACGTAAACAAATAATTAAGACGTTACAGTGCGTTGAAAAATCATGTGACGTTACATTTGAGTACACTTTTTACCTAAACGTGACGTCACAAGCACAAACTCCTGATCTTTGATGCGTTTTATCTTCGACAATTTTTATTGATTTGATAAAGCAAAAAAATACGTGTCCAATATTTTTTGGAAATCTAAAAGATGGCCTAAATATAATTATTATTTTACTATTTAGCCGTTAAATACCCTAGATATTAAAATCAAGAGATAATAGTTTTTAAATCAAGAGTAAGTAGGTTATTTCTAGACAAACGTGGTCCATCGATCAATAATAAAAAGAGCAGTGTTTTAAAAACCTGCCCCGTGTTAGTACCTACTACCGATACTTAGTACTTTCAACGAGCTACCGACCTCGCTGACTGAATAACCCTTAGAGTAAGACATGAACTACGTATTACTACTCTTATAGTACCTACCTATTTTTACGTAGAGAAAAAATCTAGCATTCAAAATGTCTTTCGACTACCAAAAGTCATTCATTCTTAACAGCTTAACTAACTTAATATTCCTATTTAAAAAAAAATCTCTTAACAAATTCTAAACAAAATTTTGTTTCGTAAAAACGTATTTGCATAGCGCTTTACTTCGTTTTCGCTAACTAATTGATGCATAAAGATTCAAGAAAATATTTTGTATTTAGGTACAATAAAATTTCTTCATCGTTTTCTAAAAATAAAACGGCTAAAAAATTAACAGCTTTATATTTTAAATCATCATCTGTATCGGCTTTTCAACCTTCATGAATTCAATCAGATCGTCTTTGTACAATCGAGGTTTTGTTCCAGAATCTGGGTCAGGGTTTCCACTAACTGCAGTCCTTGAACGTACGGTTCAATTTTCAGTTGACATTGCCAAATCATATAAGGTTTCTTTAGAACTTATGTATTGGCCGTATTGTATTTTCATTGAGCTATCTGGCCAAAGTTTTTGATTGACAGGTTCGTCATTGGAGACCTAATGAAAATTGGTTACCTTCCAAGACATTTCACCTTAAATGTAACCTAAGCGCAATTTAATTAAGTTAAACCTTTATCATGCTAATGTTAATTAATATTATTAATGAAAAAGTAAATTTGTTTGTTTGTTTTCATTTCACATCTTAATGGTGAATGGTTTTGGATGAAACTGGGCACGCCACTTTACCATAATCTGTAGGATACTTTTCACCCCGAGAGTAAGCTCTTTCAATATTAATTGCTGATTTAAAATCTATAAATAATAAACATTACCTTCAGGAGATATAACAGTTCTGTTACTCGCTTCCTTGTGATGTTTCCCTAGTACGAGCCACTTGATATCAGCTGCAGGGTTGGATGGTGCTGTGCTGCAGGTCAGAGGCACTGGATCCCCAACCCTGGCTTCTGAAGGTCCGGAGATGGTTACGTGTGATGGGGCAACTGGAAGAGATAATGTGGGATTAGTTTTATTTTGATGATGAAAATTATTTGAGAGGCATAGATGAAACAAAAACGTTTGAAATGTTAAACCAATAAAAGAAGTCTTAGTACTCAATTGGAAAGGCTTATATCCAACTGTGAGACTGTCAAAGGCCGATGATAATGATGGCGATGATATAATGCAAGATTTAGTCGACTTGAAGATTGAAGAACGAAACATTGACAGACTCCAAGTTAAGACCATTACCCTAAGTGAGATGAAAAACCTGAGTAAAGAACAGAAAATTGTGAAGACTTAGTTAATTTGTTTACAAAAGATAGTCTCGTTATGCATCGAATTTTAACAGCAGAGCATGACACAGAATAAATTAGATAGCAAATTCTAAAGCGTAGTACCTAATTTAATGCATCACTAATATCGTATAAGCCACGTAACCGCGATATCATGCGAAATTTATTACATTTTGAAAGCCTGCACTTTGGCGTAGCGAGTCGAAAGCCTCTGTAAAATCAATTGCTGGAGAAATCCGATTCATTTAGGAGATTGATTTGATTTTTATGAGCAGATGATGTATTTTATTTGGGTGAAGCAAAAATGATTGCGTTATTTTTGTTTTCATGATTTGATTACAGTGAATTTGATCGATGATTATCATAGATCACAATTCACTTTTTTATTACAAATTTTGGAACAATTACAAACAATTTAATGAATGCAAATATAAAATTCTGTAAAGTTAATTCGGTAAATTACATAAACAATTCAAAACCAAATAAACTAATTACAATTTAATTAACTTGTTAGAATTACCTGCTCCGCTAACAAACAAATTGAGCGTCATATTTTCATGTTCTATTTGAATTATTATATTGTTTTTCACATCTACTTTTCTAGATTAATTTGTCATCTTAATAAACCCTACTACAGACATCTGCTCATCTCCATTCATATTATAATGCTTGTCTCATTCAGTGCAACCTTCAGTATCTTTCAGTCATCGACCCCTAAATTAACAAGTCAAGCAAGCATGCAATAAAGCAAAAAACGAGAATTTAATTATATTTTACTTTCTTATTCTCTGCTGCATAATTTACAAATTAATCTGATAACGTAAGCGAGAACTAAATATCTATGCAATTTAATCGACATTAGCAAAAGTCAGATTCTAGTGTACGAACAGAACAATGACGAACGTACGTAAACTTACTTATATATTTCTGTAAGGTTGTCTCAAGGGTGACAGGACACCTACGGTATCAAACCTGAATTAAATCTAGAAAGTGGCTAGATTCTTATTTCAAGAGCAATTTTGCGGTGGTTGAAAATGGATGAAATTCTAATGGATGGTTTAAGTACAATGGAATGAAAGATAAATTTTTAAATGTATCTGATGTCTCTTGTAGTAAATTACTAGGGAGAGAGGTTGGGGTAATTGAGAGCTTATTATTAGACGGACTATTTATTTTATCTAATAACGCAAAGAATTTAAGTAACACTTATTCAAAATAAAATAAAACCTATTAGTATTATACATGTAAATGTGCCTGTATGATTGTATGTTTTCAAATCAATGACGCAAGTTTAGATTAAACTTGGCACACGTGTAGACTTGTATATGGACAAAAAAGAAAATACTATCGGAATAAAAGTAATTTTACTTTTATTCCGTTAGTACTATCTTTTGTAATCATAAAGTATGGAAACACTTTTCATCAAATCCACGTGCAGATACCGTTATAACAATAAATAAAACAGTCGCATTTACTTCAGTCTAAGAATTCCAGCCAATAACGAAACCTTAAAGGTTGACAAAGTAAAAACAATGAATCAAAAATAAAAAATAAATTGTCGCTCCAAACTATAAACATGCCTTAAAGTTAATCCAAATATTCCAACGACCTTTTCAGTACAAACCGCTTAAAAATATAACATTTCAAAAAAGAAAATTCCAATTTTAGTGTACATTCTGAAATGGAAACGATAGAAGTAAGAGTTTAACGTAAAAATACGTTCGGAAAACTTCTGGGGGGCGTCAATGGAGTCGGAACAAATTAAAACTTTGCCCTCTTCGAATAAATGTCAAATAAATTTGAATGTCGCTGTGGGAGTTTGTGATTTATGCTTGTATCATTGAGCTGTTTCGTTTAGGTTAGGGAGTTGGCAAAACGTGAGGCGATTACCATTGTTTGATATGAGGGTGAATCTTGACGTGTGAATGTCTTGACTGTGTGGCGAATCTGATTGACTGTTTGATTTGAATGCTGGGATCAAACTAATTTTAGAAAGACGTGTCGTGGTCATGTCTTTGTCGAGTCTTGCACCACCGCTACTTTCGTGATGGGAGGCCATTTGGCTCTATAACTAGTATAATAAACAATTTCAAAGATAAAAAGGAAGGTCTATAAGCTCTAAAAGTAAGCTTAAAGTCTGAAGCTAGATAATACAGACTACACTATTTTCTAGTAATTGCTTTTGTTTAACCTTTTGATAACACCCTTTATGAAACTGACAACAAATTATACATTCATTCAACTTTATCTTTTAAAATTACATTTGCAGTTAAACATGTTTCATATAAAATGCATGCCGGGTAAGTCTCGCTAGTTTTTACATAGTTAGCGGCGCCAAAGTGGTTGCCAACCCCTAGAAGCTTAAATAATATACGAGTAACTTCCAGTTAACCGAGGCAAAAGGAAAACAAACGTTACTATAAGTTTGGCTGTACATGCCGGCTTAAGAATAAACAAAATGGTTTTGTTTTCTTCAAATTTTTGTAATAAATTTTATCGAAATATAGTCTTACAATGACGTCCTTAATCTATCTGCTTCCATCCAAACGAATGATAAAAGCTTTATAGAAAAGCAAATGTCTAGAATAAATTGGATTCCTAAAGATACATTTAATAGTAATAATGATAGACAATCTCACTCTAATATGACTGAAGGCAGTTTACATAAGACAATAAATATAAATGAACCCTGTTAATTCATTAGTATATCGGCCGATTACGATATTGCTGTTAGTTTCGTAATCGGCCCTTAACAAGGCCACCAAAAGTCAATTAAGTATCACTCACGCCTTTATCTCTGAAGGGGTAAGCAAAAGCCAATTAACACTAATTAGTTTGGGTGTAAGTAGATAGTAATCCCAAAATCTGCGAGGATTTAGCCCTGGGCTTTCATCATGTTGCGGTCGGGTATCAAAACTTTGGTCAGTGCGGAGAGCAAAGTGTAGTAAAAATGTTCCGGAATATAAAACTCAGCATGGCAGTAAAATAAGATGTACACGTAGGTAATTTTCCTAAGAACATGCAACATAGTGTGCAAAAATATGTTTACGAGTATTTGGACGATCTCATAATCAACTCCCATGTTCTAGTGCATTATTCATTGCTTTGGTTTAGTTAAGGGCCTAATACATTAGGCTTTTATTAGATTCTGATTACAGACTAGACTTATTTTTGCAACTTTACATAACAAATCGCAAACAATAATGAACCTATACAATTAATCCATATTCATACGTGTGAAGCCTCTGGGATTAGTAGAAGTTTTAATTACTAATATTATGATTGCCAAAGTGTTTGCCATCTTCAGTGGCACAATTTACCCCACCACTAAGAAAATCACAAGAAACAGCCTTTTCCATCATTCATTATTACCACGCCAAGGACATAATTTTACAAGAAATCTTCGAATCGATCTTTAACATCAAAAGTCTTTGACAAGTCAAGCAAATGTGTTTTATACAGAAAAAACTGGGTCCTCCACGGTTGGCCGATTACACCTTGCTACCTGACTGTTCTTTGTAAATAAACAATAAGGCGGGATTTAGGGGATAGCTGTTTGAGATGTGGAGCAAGTTAAAGGAATTTTTGGGAGGGTAGAAATAGCAAGACAAAAAAATATTGAAAATTCTTAATAGGAATTGGCTTGTCTGAAAAATGATGATGATTTTTGTTTGAAACTAGGAAACATAGTGGGACTTGAAGCAGCATTGTCTAAGTTGCATGAGTACCAATAAGAGTTTCATAGAGAAACTTATCACCCAATTTTGATAATTATCAATATAAAGAATACAAATTACAACCACATCTTTGACAATTTATCCTCCACAAAAGTTAGATTAATATCAAGTCAGCATTCAATTCTTCGCTTGCACCACACGAAATCAAAATGACTGTGCTTTTTGACTACCCCGTACCTGATAGAGTTATATTATCAAAGGATTCGTTGCTCTAAGGGGATGGACAGGGTTGCTTAGAACAGAATATCATTTGTTGTTGATATTTGGACTCTCTCGGTAGGATTTGGGGAAGATTGAGGTATGACGCATCAAAATGTGGTGAGCTGAGCTGGGTCAAGGTTTTTGTTGTCTTGTGACAAATAAGATATTTGAACATGGTGAATGAAATTCATGATACTTGCTCCTATTTTAGGACATGTTCTACCATGGTGCCTAGTTTTATCCAAGTGCGTTTGGATAAGGATAACTGAGATAATTCTTTATTGCAAGATAAAGTGTATAAGTAATATGTCAGTCATATGAACAACGTTCGAAATATGGAAGGTCATCTCAGGATATATGTTAAAATCATAATTGAAGTGATAATAAATCTAACCAAAATAGTTCCTACTAAATGATTGAGGTAATTCTTCATTTTCAGTCTCAAGTTATTAGGAGTTTCAAAATTCTTCGATTAAAGTACTGATTACAAAGCATAACTCCAAATAATCCAAGTACTTAGTCCACTTACAAAATAAAATCAAGTCAACAAAATGGAGGAAATTTTCTGTACAAAATCTTATTGTTCCTACATTTTCTGTATTTATTACTTTGTGATACAATCTAATTGCTTTGAGGTTGTTCCTGTTTATTTCCCAAAGGGATTTCGGTCTTTGATGCTTTCCCATTCAAAATGCGATCGGTGTCTGTACCTCTTATTGGATTCTGACAAATATTGTAAGCTTATAAGTTTAAATTCACTTTGAATGTCTTTGTGATGTTTGTTATGGATTTGCTCTAAATATTGAGGATGGTATTTAAGTTTGTGATGAGAATTATTTATCGAACAGTAGATACATAGTTTCAAAAGTAAAATTTGCATTTATTTGCTTGGTTTCTGTGGATGGTATTTAAAAACCTCAGAAACACGGTATTTGTGATGTATTTTATGGGTTTGATCTAAATATTGAGAATGTTGTTTAAGTTTGTGATAAGAAATAACCATTAAACAGTAGAAAGTTTCAGAAGTAAGTAAAATTTACATGTTTAATTTATAATGTGAATAGCAGAGTTTTCGTCATCATCAGCACATAAGATTATGCAAAAGACAAATAGACTGTAGAAGTAAATACACGGAAATACTCTGGATGCACAGGACCATTTGTTGTGGCGACTTATGGGAGGGCTATGTCTTTCGGCTGACATGATGATGATGAATGTTGACCCATTATAATAGAGATAAAAATATACTCACATAGTACAGTCAGGTCTATCTCAGCTTTCAAAGTATTGCTGATCATCACATTCTTGGCTTCGCATGTGTACCGCGCTTTATTGTCTGAAGCATCTGCCTTGAAAGACAGCACGTTTTCTGACATCCTTCCACTGGTTCTGTAACAAGAGAAAACATATTTTACATAACTAAGATTTTAGAGAATTTCATAAATAAATTACAATAGTTGAACACATCGTTTGGTTTATGTAAATTATTAGTATTCAGCTGCATCTGGTTAGAATAGAAGCCGACTTCAATATATTTGGAAATAGGCTAGGCAAAGATCCGTTTTGAAAGAAAAAGTACGTCTTATAGACTTTCATAACGATCGAGACAGAAGATTAGTCCAACAATTATCCCTGCTTACAAGTTAATCTTTTTATCTGGGCGTGAGCTATTTTCGTTTTGAATCAACGATAAGGTAATAGGTAAAAATACAGGTATAAAAACAGAAAGGAGGATAACATTACAATATGACGATACACACTTCATTAATTGGCAAATAAATAGTGGGCGTACTACATGTACGTTTAGTTAAAAGATACACCTATTGGTACTTTATTACCTCATTGAGATCAAAATTTTCTTTATTATTAACTTCACGGTCTAATAAATTGTCTCTTAAATTTACTGTTCATTGATTTTAGTTACTTCAGCTAAATTAGATGCTTCTATATCATCTATCTTTCTTTGTTTATCTAGACAATCATTTTAAGTTCTATATTCCTTGGATAGTAGTAACGTTAGATCTTCAGATTAAATTCCTTGTCTACCTTTGTCATTTAAAGTTTCATCAAAATTGTTGTCTAATATTAAAATTATTGTTATTCTCTTTGAGAACTTCTAGACGCATAACAATTACGTTTCGTCTTTGACGATTGTAAATATGTATGTTTAGTTTAATAAATATATATTACTCTTGTCATTCTGATCATTTTGGTATTCAAATTTGATTACTTTGTTATATGTTATGTATATGTAATTTTGAGCCAGTATATTTACAATGGTATTCATTTGAATCGTATTTCTAAGATTAAGCTATGTTTATGCTATACAGATACACACAATAATACAACACTGATGAGAAAGAAATCCTAAAAATTGAGTAAGAAAACCAAAAATATTAAATCAAAATACGTTATCGTCTAACTCATACAACATTTAAGAGAAAATCGACTCATAAAATCTCAACTACAATTTTCACTACAAACAAATTCAAAAATATTGATAAAACATTTTTAAGGGTATCTCAAACAGACTTGGGAAAATGCCAAGAACAGGGAATCCATAATAGATTTTTTATGAAACAAACCATTATCCGGTAGAGAGAATCTTGTATTAATATTGAAATTCATGGTCCGGCAGGCTTCCCACGGTTAAAGAGTAGATTAAGGAGAGGATAAGGTAAGTATGTTTGTCTCTTTCTTGTGTAATGTACTTTAGAAAGCGTTGAAAGAGATGTCACGTGATTTCTTGCGTTTATTCTGAAGCTCATTTTGTTGGAAGCACCTTTTGGCTTTTGGGATGTAAAACGCACATAACTGGGAAGTAATGGGAATTTTAGGCTGACATAATGACGATGATAAGATGTCATTAGATCTAGAGAGATGTTAAGAACTATGTGTTACAATACAATCAATCCGTGGATATTGATTTGAACATATACAGGGTGGAAACGACGACACGACAATAATTCTAAACACTGGCAATACTAGTTCATACGAATATATTGTCTTGTATCACAAATTTGATGTCATTAACTGCAACAGACTGCTTGAAATATTTCGTTAGAATAGTATTCACTATCATCCTTGACTTGTTTGAGTTTTTTTGACGTTTTATCAATTGGAACGTTTGTTCTTAATTTCGGTGACAAGATACTTTCAAAATATTCCTACATCCCAGTATTTTTTTATTTTTTTTTAAGGATGGGAAATCATCAAATGACTTCTTCCGCTCTGGGTGGAGCGGAAGGACGTGTCAGACTCTTACTGACTAAAACCCATCCGAATTCCTTCTAAAGCCCTTTGCGTTCCAGGGCCGCGGTGACTCTTTCGAACAAATTCCGTAACCCTGACAATGTCCCAGTATTGCCAGTGTTTTCATGTATTGTCGTATCGATGTCTTCACACTGTATGTAGCATGGTCACATCAACGAAACAAACGTTTTCCATGTAAAGCGGCTTTTCCGAAAAGATATATATGAAGAAATGGAATCAAACTTGTTAGGCCATGTCTAAAGAGACTGATCTACGTATCTACATATATAAAAATGAATCCCTATTTCCCTTGGTCACGGCATCACGCGTGAACGGCTGGACCAATTTCGCTAATTCTTTTTTTTTATTTGTTGTTGTCAGGAGAAGGTTCTTATGAAAGAAAATGTTGAAAAAAATATACATCCGGGCGAAGCCGGGGCGAGCCTCTAGTTACTTATATGTATTAGGTTGCCAAATAAACCGTCGAACCATTTGATTTGGATTAGTTTCCGGTACGTGAAGATGGCTAGCTGCAATGCGTCTCCTAAAAGTACCTACGTTCTTTGTGTATCGAATCAAAGTCAAAGTCAAAGCATTTATTTCAAATAAACCATTATCAGGTACTTTTGAATCGTCAAAGTCAGTCCGTCAAAAACATGAAGCTATTTGCACGTTCGAAAGCGTAGATCTCTATGGAGAAGAACGTGCAAGAAACTCCACGGACACTATTTTAAATCATTTTATGTTTACAAAAATCCTGGTATATATAAGAACAATGTTAAGAAAGAAAAAAAAACAATTTATAGTATCAAATATTAAAATGAGGTAGTGGCAATATAAGGGATGACCAGTCTCCACTGACGGCGCCCGTTCACGAACATGACGCGTGCATCAGCACCATTCAGCTCAACCATTTTGAAGGGAACTGAATGATCCGATACACGCGCCACCATCAGCGAGACATTGGAGTGAGCATGACACACCCTCAACTGCCCCTGCTATTTCATGTCAAACAAGGAAACTATCTATTAACATAATGGTCCATGGTCCTCACATTTACAGAACTTGAAATAAAAATTGCTTCTACATTATATAAAACTATGAATATCAATCTGAAAAGACAGAAAAAGAAAAGTTTATTCCAAACATAATATAAGATTATGCGGAATAGTATTATTATTAGACATAAAAGAGGGTGAGCATCTCTTCCAAATATAAAACCTAACTAGTGGAACCAAGCGGCTGAGGCTGTGGAGCAGGACTTAGCCAAGTATTTTTATAGAGGTTATAATCTTCCAGTTTTTAATATACCTGTCTACATAGAGTGCGTTTTATGCATGTTTTAAATTTTTTCTCATTCAGTTCGAGAATCTCACGTGGTATTTTATTATAAAACTTAATCATCAGAGATATTCAAATCTTGATACCTATATAAAGCTGCTTAGACAAAACATGATAAGTGCTTTCAAAAAATTTAATCTTCCTCTTCATCTAAACCATTTATCCACAAACACTTATACTTATACCGTCAAGACCCGACGCAAAACAAGTTAATTCCGTAAAATCTTTGCATCAAAAACCTTCAAAAGGAAGAGGAGGTACCAACCTTACTGACAACTTGAAAAACAATATCACAGGCCGGAAGTTTGGCTTATCTCCGCTTTCCCCTTTCAAGTTTGTGCTTTTGAATTTTTAATTGCATTTTTAGTTTTACTAGGGATTATTTTCATGGTTTTTAGGCATCCTCTTAGCAGTGTTTTAGTTTAACGCGTAACATAAAATCACGCCCATTTTGCGCGAAGGGTTAAGCAGAAGCGTACTTGCTATTAAAAAAATAAAAAACAACAACCGACTTCCAAATAAAAAAAACACTACAAAGTATAAAATAAATTTGATTTCGGAAGTCGCTGAACAACCAAAAACACCGACTTCCGAAATTAAATTAATTTTAGTGTAATTTTGTCATACTAAAAAAGTATTTATTTATGTAACGCTTTGGGTTGGGTTACAGAAGTTAATTTATATGTACCGAATTCCAACAAAATCGGTCTAATACATTCGGAGAAAATTAACTGTGACAGACGGACAGACAATCAACCGAGTGATCCTATAAGGCTTCCGTTTCTTACAGATGTTCGGAACCCTAAAAGTGACAACTACTCCAATATATAACTCTTACATGGATAAAATTTCCAATCTTTGATTTGAGAAAAGTTTTAAAATGTGTCAAAGATGTAATGACCAGAAAGTGGGAAATGACGCTTAAAAGCGAAGTATAGAAGAAAGAAAGAAAGAATAATGTTTATTTGGGAGTCGCACAAGACAAACAAAACAGTAAAATAAAATTAATAACTCAACAGTAATATAATGTAACAAACATGGATAATTATGTAATAAAATTATTATCAAAATGGTTCCTAACTTAGCTTATGCTGCGATATCTAAAAAATAAATAACGCAGCGCTAGTATTCTGATAGGATACACTCACGGACCATATATAAAAGAAATATACAAATAAAATAATAGGGAGACATGTTGCGCCGATAGTTGTCTAATTAGAACTCCCTTTATACATATAGACATTTCATATTTCAGGCAGTCCATTCATTGTTTTCCTGAGGTCCTTCTCATGTAGCCATTCACAATCATTCCCAAAGCTTCCATCAATAATAATAATAATAATCATTTTAATAACAGGCTACTGAGGCCCATAGACACAATACACAAAATAATCTTAAACAATAATAAACTAATACATATTAATAAACCTTATTAAACGAAATGACGGCGTCGTGTTTCGCTGACTGGTGTCGCGCTGCTGGCCGCGACACCAGCGCGTGGTATCAATGTAGATACCAATTATGAGTCATAGAATTCAAGCAGTTACAAGTAGGTACAGTTGGAGTCAAGGATAAACTACTATTTCGAATGCAAATCATGTGGTCAGACAATATATCAAAACACTTAATATTGTGCGTTACAGCATTGCAAATGTAAAAGATGACAATGCAAAAATAAAATGGCGGCGCAGCGAAATGTTGAAGTCATATCCTACTACGCTGTGGCTGGTGGTTTTGTATGTTTTGGAATGGAATTGGTGGACCGGAGAGATGTTTGCTGATTATGATTGGGTAGAAAACAAGCAGACAAAAAATCAAATAAAAAATCAAAAGTCATTTATTCAAATTAGGCTGAATGCCAGCATTTTTTGAACGTCAAAGTTCTACATAAAGACAGTCCCCCAAAACGCCCGCCCGTCATCACTTCCTAGTGTTTTAGCTGGGAAGAAGAAGTGGCGCAACAAACTCCCCAGCAACACTTGCTTGACAGCTTGCTTAATGATAAGTGATCACAGCTATCTCATAAGAGCCAAACCAGCGTTGCTTAACCTGGAAGATAGAGCCGTGAGATTGTAGCGGCATCGGAATTTTCCGTGCGACTTGAACATATACAACAGTCCGAATATCAACTATAAGGCAGTTGCCCACCGGATACAGCAACCGTTCGGTCGGAGGATCCTCCCTTTTCAGTGGAGGTTTGCGGGACTTTACTCTCCGTTCCACATACCTCTATAAGAATAATTAATATTTTAGCCACTCGCGTGGAGCTACTCGAGGTATACCATCCCGTTGACAAAGCTAAATTCGCAGGCACCAAACCGAAACGCAGTACGTTGCTTGGTAATGAAATGGGTGTGTTGGTAGTTCTTCCCCGAATGAGCTCCTCAAAGCGTTCGTCAACTTCGAAACTATTTATTTGCCAACACAGTCAAGTAGGTTGGCTTCAGTTTTATTTATTTAAAACGAAATATTATTGATTTCCGTAATCACTGCGTCACTAGGAATCCCCGCAAACGTGACTTGTCACTCATCGAATTGGTAAACATGCATTACTTACTTATCGAACAATATACATTCAAATTATTGTATACATTTCGTGAAATATTCTATAAGCCATGCCAATATTTACTTAAACCAGTGAGTTTTTATGTGGAACTGCGCCATTTGGTCTAAAAAGCATCTTGTTCGTCGTAGAACGCTTAACAATAAAAAAACATTAACTCGAGATTTTTTTGAACGTCAAAGTGGCACACAAAACAGTCCATAGGCGATATCTTTGGTGTGATGGGCTGCTGTATTAAGTAATGGTAAATTTTCAAGGTTCGCCGAGGTCAGTCCATGAATGGGTGACCATCTCAATATACCGCGATTCCTCCATGCCTCGGTTACGCTTTTGGTTCCGACTGTCATTTGTAGCTCATTGACAGTCGTTACAGGTAATCAGAAGTCAAGACATCTGACACCAGCCTTGTCAAGGAGTATCGCGTTACCCTGGTTAAACTGAAAGGGAACTGCCAGGCTAGCGGAATTTGTTCGAAAGAATCACCACGGCCCTGGAACGCAAAGGGCTTCAGAAGGAAAACGGATGGGTTTTAGTCAGTAAGAGTCTGACACGCCCTTCCGCTCCACCTAGAGCGGATAATTCATTTGATGATTTCCCATCTTTTAAAATCATGATTGGAAAAACGCTAGGCTCTCATACAGCCTCCATCAATTATAGGAGGCTGTATGAGCATTTATGGCAAATCACAATACCATCCTTTTCCCGACCCCAGCATCAAACGCAGGATAACCAAACCACTAGAGTAATAATGCATTTGAAAACGTTTTCAATCGTTCGAATAGTTTTAGATGAGTCCAATATCCGTGAGGATTACTCTCCATTTGTACGGGTTTAAATAGAAACTTTATTCTACAATTATCCTAATATTCACTTTCACACATTTACTAGAACCCGATTGATATTAAACTCAAATAATACAATAATATCAAATACTCATCGATTAATTTCTGTGTGTTAATTATTAAATTTGAATCTGCTTGCCGAATATTATACCTAATAGGTAGATGTTTCATCAAATGTTTAATTATTGTGTTCATGCATACAATTTGGGGACTTTAATTTTGAGCTAGCTTTTGACTTTGAACTCTGAGTTTGTTGTTTCTTCAGAGTTACTTGTGATAACTTTGGCTGTATGTTGCGACATGCTATGCATTCTAATGTCATTGAAAATAACTAGTTTAATATCTTCAAATATCATCCTAGACCAGCCGTACTCAACCTTTTTTCACTCTGGGCCACATTGCGCTTCAACTATACTCTATCCGTTTAGGTAGTTAACTAAAGGTAAACAATCTTGATGTAACTTTTTACTTAAAAACTCAGTTTTAAAATAAAATGCAAGTAAAAACCAAAGTAAATACAACAGTAACGAATACTAAATCAATTGAACCATAAGTTTGAAAAGTAGTTTATTTGTTTAATATGAATTTGTGTAAAAAGACACATCAAGATTGTTTACCTTTAGTTAACTACCTAAACGGATAGAGTATAGTCATGATGGGCCGCATAACCTACAGTAAAATAAAATTCTACATATTTTCTGCATGAATGGGATTTTTGAATTTGTGACAAGACGACCGTTTTCATATGGCAAAGGTCAACTTTTTCACGTTAATGGTGGGTGAGAAATAGTGTCAGCACATCGTCAAGGATAGATAGATACACATTGATACACTGACTAAATAAAGCATCAAAAATGTGCTAGGCTACAGGGCCACACGGAAAATCTTGGCGGGGCGCATGCATGCATGCAGGTTGAGTATAGCTGTCTTAGACTCATTTCATTTGCCAAGCCTTTTTCCAACTATATTGGTGTCGGCTTCCAGTCAAACCGGATTCAGCTGAATACCAGTATTATAGCTGTCCTAGATTAAGTATTAATATTTATTTTCGTGAAAAAGAGTCTACACATAATATGTATATACTATATCAAAACAAACAGACGCACTCCCTGTCTTATACGTTATGCAGTCATACATTTTATATCACCCACAGAAGCATAAGTACACAACAAAAACAAAATAAGGAAAAACATAAACCTACCACTTATCTCTCTTAAAATATTTACGAAAAAATTCGCGCAAAAAAGAAAAAAATAATCTTGAAAATCTCAAACTTCCCCGCTCAGGTATTCAAAACTAAAAACACTGGGAAAGTTGCAAAAAACCGCTTAACCACACCCTTCCGAAGTCTATATTTTATTTTCTATAAATATTGTTGAAGCACCTCGAACTCTGCCGACCCCAGTTTCAAACTTTCCCCGCTCCCGAGATGAATAATTTCCTCTTGGAAATTCTTCGGATGTTTAAATTTTAAAGCGTTAGGAGTTCTGAGTAAAACAGTCTCAGAGTGACGAATTTTAAATCCAATCATTTTTGGAATCTTTAAGCCGGTTTAATTTGGCTTATGCAGGAATTTACGTGTGTAAATTAACACCTTTTTGACACTAGACTTAATCATGCGCGTGCAGTAGTCTACAGTAAGGGTAGGCCAGCCCATACATAATACCCAAACCCATCAGCACTCATCACCCAATTTCATCAAAATTCATTCAGAAGTTTTTGCGTGAAAGAGTAACAAACATCCATCCATCCGTACAAACTTTCGCGTTTATAATATTAGTAGGATCCCACAAGAAATAAATTGTCAACGGGTCACAAATGAGACGAAACGCAAGTCAAGCTATGCGGTTTACCAACGCGCGTTTGAATATTTGTGACATTCATTTTACAATACATATTACGACATTTATAATTATTCATTGTATGATATGCGAGAGATTTATATTTTATTCATTCATTTTTTAGATTGATCTGTATATATAATAAAATTGTGATGGTTGTACCTATAATATTAAATTAAAAATCTAATATTTTGCATGCGGTAAGGCAAAATGTATCGGAACAATTTACAAATATTCCAACTTATATGTGTACCTACATTATTAGCAAATAAATGATTTATTTCTTTCTTCAATAATTTTATTTTTGTTTCTACAAACTAGGCTTGAAATAGACACATTCACATCAAGTTTTAAACCCGGATACTACAACCAAAAAAAAAACTATCTACAGCCTATCCATCGTCCTTAAATAATTCATCAATCCCATTGAATAATTCAATACGAAAATTGAACAAAACATCATAGGACGTCCAATAGACCGCATCATTCTTGTTATGGTACATAACACCATAGACCCATTTTCCCATGGACAGATACCCATAACCCGAACCCGTGGGATACTTCGGTGACCACAGATCGTTTTTATTACGAACAACAGTAGTTTAAGGTTACATTTAGGTCGGCTTTTGGGTTCGTGAGTTGGAACCAGTGTCCTTTTCTATTTTAAATGGAGATTATTGCCAAAGTTGAGTTTTGTGTTTTCATAATTTGTTTAATTATGGCCTATGGTCACATTAAGAGGTGGGTTGTGTCCCAGCAGCTGTAGGCTGAATATTTAATATTATGCTTATTTAAATATTTGTTTTTAAACACGTGAAGTGGGCTTTACTAAATCGTTTGAAATGTAAGATGTTGAAGATCTTTATCAGATTGATTTTTAAGCGATATTTTTGAAATTTGTATCAATTAATTTTGCACCTGATACGAAATGTTTTGCGTCTAAATGGATAGTTTTGAAAAGAACGAAAACAAACTGCTATTCCATACATTTTTGCTCGCATAACTCGAATAAATGTAGGTCACACCAGATTTTTATTTATTTAAGTGTAAATGTTTGCACAAAATTGGCAATTATATTTTCGAGCCGTTTGGGGTTGAAACTCTTGGACCGTGGGGTCCGAGTGCTCATGCGTTATATAAAGAACTTGCTAAACGCTTACTTGACACTTCGCGTGACCCAAGGGCTGGCTTTTATCTCGGGTAGAGGATAAGCATTGCCATACAACGTGGCAATGCCGCTAGTCTTTTGGGCTCATTTCCAGTCGATAGCAATGCGGACGAAATTTTTGACGCCATATTATAGTTAGGAGTTTTTATTTTAAGTGTATATAGTTAAGTATTTATTAAAACTGTTGTAAATATCTATGTAAATAAAAACTCTACATTGTATAAATTAGTTATTTGATTGATACCTAATGCCTGATAAAAAAAAAATGTTGAATAAAGATTCTATGTTCCAAATATAATTTAAAAACTACCACACCAATATAATATCCTTTCACCCTACTCCTATTCTCAATTCCGTTTCCAATAGGGTAGCTCCACCAATTGTCTTACCCGTTCAACAATCAAAGGGTCGCGTCACAACACTTGTCAGCAACCGGTTGCTGCGCTAATTGTGACGACGATTGCTACCAATCACCCGTGCGTTCACATGGGCTAATTATTTCGTGTGTGGTCCAAGTTGTGGGTGGCAGCGATTTGAAGAGATTTGTTTTTATTTAGTAAATATCTTTGAAATTGTTAACTTAGCAGCCTGTTACAGAATTCTTTATTACCATTCATGATGTGCTTGTTTTATTAGTATTGATCTAATAAATTTGTATCTTATGTTTTTTTAAAGTTTGGTCCTTTATGACTTTACAAAAAAAACATTATTTAATATTTTAAAATAGACGGAAAAAACATTTAGAAATCATCCAGACCACCAAAATAAGGACAATGGTAAAAAAATAACATGAAAAAAAAACAGCTAACAAAAATACACTAAAAATATTAGCATTTTTTTTTATTTTAGATCAAAATAAAATCACTTTAATCAGTGCTTTTTTGCTTGGATATCTTTGGTAAGACGTGTGTTAAAATTTGTCCATCTATTTAAACGGGACCTTATATATTTTAGCAGTCTTTCAAAAATCAAGGTTGTGTTATGTCTTGTCCATTCTATTATCCTTTACTTTATGTTTTATAATATTGTAAAATACAATTTGGTGTCATGTACAGACAGGAAACATTTGTAACGTCGCGCGTCGTCTACAAAGTGGCAAACACGGAACGTGGCAAACACGGAACGTGGCAAACACGGAACGTGATAAACACGTAAACATTTTCAGTAACTAAACGTCACAAAAACCTCAGAAACTTTTCGCCTCGACCCCACCACCCCAAGTCTTCAAACCACATAAGAAAGCCCCCCCACCAGACACTACTTATAATATAACACTTGAAACAAAATCAAGGAGTCCCATTCACAAGATACCATCACTTCCCACGCTCCGGGGCCCTGAACCGTGAACATGCAGTCTCATAGATTTATTGGTGCAAGGCTTTTTACATACAAGTGCACTGTGCATGGGATTCTAATTATTTTTTGTTGTTTAGTAATCTTAATTATTGTTTAATTAGAGATAATTATTTGGGAAGGTATTCTGTTTTTTAGGGGAATCATGGGAACATTTGGAATTATAATTATTTTAAGACAGCGTGGGGATCATGATGATTCTTTTCATGATTAAATTGTTTGGAGTCTTAACTTTGTAAGTGGGCTGTGGTAGTCAGAATTAGGATTCTACATATTACAATAATGCCCGCGACTTCGTACTTCGTTTTTATCCGTTACCGTATAACCTGTAGCCTTCCTCATGAATGTGGCTATCATATACAAAAATAATTTTCCAAATCCGACTTAAAGTTCCAGAGATTAGAGCGTTCAAACAAACAGCTCTCTTCAGCTTTACTATATTATTAGATATTGATTTGACAACCTTATTTTCTTTTTGATTAGAGTTTCGTGCACGTTCTTCTCTATAGAGATCTACGCTTTTAAACTTGCAACCAGCTTCATATTTTTGACTGACCGACCATGACAATTAAAAATGCCTTTAAATGGTTTAATCGCAATCAATTTCTCGAGTTTGAATTTAACCTACTGCTATTTAAAGTTGATTCAATACAGCAAAGATTGACCAAAATTCAACTTCACCTTGAAGTCTAGTCTAGTCAGCCCATGATAGCCACAAACCTAGCAGCTTATTGGAACCACTACATTTGTTACACAGATGAATAGTGAATTTTGTAGACAAATTAATAAGCAATTCTCACTAGCAAACAACACGCCTCTGAGTTTTAAACAATAGCTAGACCAGTTATTAAGTGATCGACTAGATACAATCCATCATAATGTCTGACCTCGTTAACAACGACCTATAACTTACTTGTGTATAGGACAGAGATCTCTTTTCATGAAGTGATTTTTGCGGAATTTGTTCGAAAGAGTCACCGCGGCCCTGGAACGTAAAGGGCTTTAGAAGAAACACGGATGAGTTTTAGTCAGTAAGAGTCTGACACGCCCTTCCGCTCCACCCAGAGCGGAAGAAGTTATTTGATGATTTCCAATCCTTAAAAAAAGGGGCAATTTGGGCACGCCACAATTGTGGCGGTAAGGCCCCTCTTTTCAATGCGGGGATCGGGAGTTCCATGGCCCTTTATGGGGCCCCGGTGTGGGCGCTTACATTGAAGGGGCGACCTGCCCGCCAGCTCAACGCGACCCAAAGGGTCATGGCCATCCCGCTGGCCCGAAGATATCGCACGGTCTCCGGCGAGGCGGCGAGCCTCCTTGCCGGATTACCGCCATGGGATTTGGAGACGAGCTTCGCCGGGGCGAAACTCCGCTGCTGCAGCAAATTGCAGCGCGGCGGACGGAACTCGGAGTTGGCGATTATCGCTACCCAGCGCTGGGCACGCCACAATTGCGGCCGGGAACTGGGTATCACGATGCCCATTGGTAGACACAAAAAAAAAACTTAAAGCTCCCTTCCTCTCTCTTGCTTGTATGATTTTTTTGCGGTGCCTGACAGATTCATTATTTGCATCCATTTATTAATATTTACCATTGGTATGTGTATATTATAGAATGCAATAAAGGTTTGAAATTTGAAACTGTTTGTCACGTTGGAATTTTGCGCTTTTGACTATCCTTGTTTATTTATTTAAACTTTATATTGACCTTTGGCTTCGGTGTAAGTGTTCTTTAAAATATTTTATTGCAATATATGACCTTTTCGGTTTAACAAAGCATGAATATCTCAGCCTTGAAAACATAAGGAAGCCAGATCAATTGTCAAACTGAACATCTATGAGAGAAAAATAAAAGTCACATTGGCGCGAATCCAAGTTTCATTCAGCAACTGCATTTTATACGCTCTTCTTTTTATAAAAAACAAACAACAAACGATCTTTTATATGGCTGGTCATCTAGAAAGAATGGCGTGACAGCCTTTGACATTTTTATCTTGAAAAGATAAAAAATTGAAAGCGTGTCAGTCGGTTTTGGAGAATCTGTCTTTTGAACTTTAGTTGTCTTTATAAAAATGAAAGGTCGTTTATTAAATATGCTTCATTATTTTTAAAGCATTTATTTCGACTACATATTTCTTGTGACATTTATTTAAGTATAAATAATCTTAAAATTTTCAGACCAAAGCAAACTATAAAACTTTGGCAATTATATTAATTAGACAGAGAGGGATAACCCAAAGGAATATACTTCCAGGATAAAATGCCTAAACTTATGTCCTATTCCAGGACATGGTCTATCGGTGTGCCAAGTTTCATCCTAATCCGTTCAGCCGACTTGAAAAGTTAAAAAAAAACTCATTTTCGCATTTATAGTGTGGAAGTATGGGAACAAAATTGAAACATTGATGTTTATTCGTTGAAAAACGCAAAATTAAAATCAGACACCATCACAAAAAAACTTACTTATATATTAACCAAACTATCTATTCAACATCCTGAAATCGGACACGTCTTCGAAATATCCTAGTTAAACACCCCTTTCCTTCCATTCAAAACATTTTGAACCCGTGTGATAATTCGGGCCTTTTCTACAAAAATACGGACTTTGAAAAAGGGTACGATTCGACCTATATTTTTTTCGATCGGTGTTGAGAAGTTGAATCTACTAGACTGTGTTTATTTTGTCCCTCTTTTTGGTAGGGATATAAGACGTTGCTGTCATATGTATGACTAGCATTTTGTCCGCGACTTTGTAGCGGCATCAATACCGCCACAGAAACAAAGATGCAAAATTAGTACGGCAACAAATAGAACCGCAACGCCAAAATATATATCCTGTCAGCGACGAACTACCAACGTAATCCTACATCGCTCAAGCAAAGTTCTCCGTGCGGTTTGAACATATTCAACAGTAATATTACAAATTTAATATTCCTAGTCCCGGTAGTTTCAGATGTGCGTTGATATCTCAGTCAGTAAGATTCCCCTTTTAATCGACTTCAAAAAAAGGAGGAGGTTCGCAACTCGGTTCTATTTTTTTTTATGTTTGTTATCTCAGAACTGCATCATTTATGAACCGATTTGAAAAATTCTTCTGTCATGTGTCAGGATTGTTCCGATTGGTCCCATGGAAATTTTATCAAAATCGGTACAGTAGTTTGGTTTTTAAATCAAAATAGCTGGAGGAAATAGAAAATATATTATCCAAGTAAACGAAATTGCGTGTTTTGCTTTCCTGTGACTTTTCTGTGGTCGTGTTAGGTATGGGTGTACCACAAAAAAGTGTTAATTATATATTTTTTTTTACAAGAAAATACTACCGACATCCAAATATATCAACCGACATAGAAATTAAAGTTATTTTATACTCTGTAATAGGATTGATAGATCACCTCGTGATCACTTCACCCAAGCCTTCACTTCGACATGTTTATAGAATCGACCGGCTGATCCTTTCTCAAGAATCCCTCCGTCCGTATAGGTGAAGACCGTTTGAAATTCCGTTTGATATTTTTTTGAGTTTATCGCGTACATATAGACGCGGTGGAGAGACTTTTTCGTATAAAATGTAGCTAGTGATAATATTATTTAGATGAAATTGGCACAAATTATAAGAACTAGTTTGAAACAAAATTGGCACAAATTAGAATTGTGGAGACGACAATACCTGTCTTAACGTCTTCCCCTTTGACAAGCATCGTTCAGTCAAACCACTTCTTGTTGGTTACAATCGAAAACAGAGGAGCAATTAGAGCAAACTAGAGCAATTATTGCTCAGTACTATTCTAGACGCAACCATTGACTTCGTTACTTCCTGCTAATATTATTAAATTACCGTTTTTGTGTTTAGACTTTGTTGATCAATCATGCCAGCAGATTTGTATGGATTATGGATCACGTATAGACAGAGCCTGCATGGTCTAGTTAACATAGAATATTATTTATCCCGGTAGTTCATTTCGGTGAAATCATTTTCGACTCTTACACGTGCAAAACCGCTCGAGGATAAAGAATAACAGCCGCGCGGGTCGATCAAGGTTAAGCAACGCTTGCCAGGGTTGTTGTGTGGATGGGTGTCTATCTTAATATACCTACCGAGTTTCCTCCGTGCCTCGGAAAGCACGTTCAGCCGTTGGTCCCGGCTGTCATTTGTAGATCTTTGGCAGTCTTTACGGATTGTCAGAAGACAGTAAATCTGGCCCCAGTCTTGCCAAGAACTGGCGTGTTACCCAGTTAATGGGTTGTGGAGGTCTGGTTGGCAGCCGCTCCACATAAAATGTATTCGGCTGAATCCGGTTTAACTGGAAGCCGACCCCAATATAGTTGGAAAAAGGCTAGGTAGATGATGACACGTGCGAAACCGCTCACAAAAACATTTATCTTAAATGAAACTAAAAACTTTAGGGATCTAGAAGTTTTTTCAACAAAACGAAACAAAAAAGTTAGCCACAATATTGATCGTCTACAGTCTAACCCTTAATATAAAGTAACTTGTTGCCAGGCTGAAATACAATAGCACATGTAAATCCCATTTCGACCCACATCTGAATTTGAATACCAAGGTCGCACAATACATGATTGGGTGTACCTGTTACAAAATTTTCAGTTGCAGGCTTGTCCTATATCACTTTGAAACTAAATATGTGGACAGTGTCACCTAGATGAGGGTTTACGATAAGATACTTTAAGCTTTAGGGAATAGAGGTGGTAATCATGTCGACTTGTAATGATATACTGTTGGATTTGGGTCTTCCAATATTTTGAATGGATTTTGCTTACATTGTCAACTTGGTAAATGACTTGTGATTGTTTTTTGTTAAGTCTTCTAATAGGGTATTTGATTTCGCATTAGTCCGACGGATAGATTTCTAAAAAAATTTGGAACTGTATTTTTTCTTTTGTCACGTAAACAAAAAATGAAGACGATGTTGACGACAGTGAGTTGAAAACTCAGTTGTCACTTACCAGTACATTTTTTACTGGAAAGTGACTTTATTGAACACCAAAAGTATTAACACAACTCGCTTACACAAACTAATAGGGATGTTGCTGGGGCTAAAAAAATATGATTCTATTTAGTCCTTCAGTTAGTTTATCAAAAAATATTGGATGCGTATTTTTTATTTTATCAAATCAATAACAATTTACGACGATACAACGCATCAAAGATAAGGAGTGGGGGCTTGTAACGTCACTTACCAGTAAAAAGTGTACTGGTAAGTGACGTCATACGAGTTTTCAACGACCTGTATCGTCTTCATTGCGTGACAAAAGAAAAAATATGTGTCAAATAATTTTTGGAAATCTATCTGACGGACCAATTAGATTTTTTTAGTCAAATAGGTAGCCTATTCTATGGCGTTCTTTTCGTTGCCAGCGGTATCTACCAGACAACATTCTAAAGGATTCTTATCTAGAGGTTTTCTATGAGTATTTAAGACGAGGGCAGGGATGCTAAGAAATGAAAGTTACAAAAAATAAAAAAAAATTTAGAAAATAAATTCTTTGAAATTGCAAAAAGATTTTATTAAAAAAGAATATGTAAAAGCAAAGGTAGAGCCAAAGAAAGGCGTTGTTGTTAATCTATCTCTATATAAAGCAGAGATATCTTTTGGTTATTATGACTGAAATAAATCAAACTGAACGTGTGGAAGACGTTGCAAGTACTGAAGGGAGTGGAGTGAGCCATAGGTGGAAGCGATTTGAAGATTTTATTTTTATCTTAGAGGAGTAATTATCATAGTTTATTCGTAATGACATACAAATAATTATATCTTTTGGCCAGAAGCTATGTAGGCTCCATTCAAAGTGGCAATGCCACCAGTCTTTCGGGTACATTACCAGCTGACAGCGTTGAGGACGAATTTTTTGATGCTATATTTTAGTTTGTTGTAAATTTAGTTTGTTGTAAATTTAGTTTATTTAGTAATATTAGTTATTATTGTATATAATATAATGAAAATGAAGCTTATGTCGGAAACAGCTAATATCAGTAAGCCACAGATTTCCTCTGTAAACTATTTAAAACGGTTTAAAAGAAAAATATTCATAATCACCAATTCACCATGCTTAGTTGACTAGGCAAGAAAATACTGCATCCTATCTACCTATCAAATTTCTTTATTTACCATGACCACAACTAAAAGGCAAAACAGTTTCTATCGCACCAAGAAAAACAATTCTTGATCACAGCCTCGACCAGACTTAAAACACTAGCTTAACCTAAAGAACTCGAAAACCTTACAGCCCATAATCGGTGAACACAAAACGAAGTCAACGAAAAAGTGTATAAAAAAGCAAAAAAAAAAGCGCTGCCGCTTCTAAATTCCGCTGCATTTTATAAATTCCTCTCTAAATTTTTCGAGGCGTTATTTATAACTTAATCTCGAAGCTCAGTAAATGTTTTAAGCGCTAACTGCTGAAGATATATCTTTTTAAGATCCAGTGAAATGTCCTTTTATTCGTTGGAATCTAGGCTTTATGGTAGTTTTCTTTTGAGAGTTAGTAGTGTGGGACTAGCACTACTTGCGACACGGGACTTGCTACCCATGCAGTTTTTTTATTCGTTCTTTTTTATACTTGCTGTGCGTTGAGTTCTAACTTGCGATTTTTTATGATGTCATTGAAATCTATATTTGGTCACGGGCATTGAGGAAATCTTTTTGACTTTTGAAATTAAAAAGATTTGAATAATTGATTTTTTTTAGATATATTTCTGAATAATTAATTTGAATATTTGTCAAACTCTCCTATTGTCTGAAAATCAGTTAAAATTTGGCAGTAAATTAGGGTTCGACACGTACTTAACTCCAAATCATAAGTTAACGCTAAATTTATAGTGATGTTAAATGATTTAAATTTTTCTATTAAAGTCACAATCATACTTATTTAAAAGTTATTTTATTAGAGCTACAAAAAATCTTCATTCCTTATCTTACACATATATAAATAAATAAACTAAACTTACAACAAACTTAAATATAGCATCAAAAATTTTTATTACAGTAGGTATTTTTTAGTTCCTTTTTTTAAACATAACAAACACTAGATTTAAAAATAATAAAAATAATATTCCAGACATTTTACTTGAATTCAAGCTATTTTTTCATAAAAATTGGTACTTAGGTACCTCAACATTTTCCACTGAGTTTATTCTCAGTGTTTAAAGTTTAGAGAACCTTTTGAAGGAAATAGAAATGTTGGAAATATTTCTTGTCGGAATTACAAGGTCCCTGAATGCACACGTTTCTGTAAAGAACTATGAACAAGATGAAACTTGAAATGTGTAGGACTTGAGCGTTTGAAGTCAATTTCCTAGAAACACCTGGCTTTAAGAAGAAAATTTTTAGAAAGGAAAGAAATTAAAGGTTTCCCTTCCATACATTCTTATATGGACTAAAACTACGAACGCATATTAAACTCTATATTTATTGTGCACACATATACCAAACAGACAAGAAGAAATAGAAAAACTTTTTCAAAAAAAATACAACTGACTCCCAAATAAAAAAAATACTACACAGTATAAAATAACTTTAATTTTAGAAGTCGGTGTTAAAATAACCAAAAACACCGACTTCTGAAATTAAAGTCGGTTGTATTAAAAATGTTTTTTAGGTTCCTGAAATTGTAACTTTTAGTCAACGTTGTGATAATATAATAAAAGCGTGAGTAAGGTCCAGTTGAAAACCAGCGTCCGGCAACTTCTATTTGTTTGGCATTTTGCTGAATTTGGCGCAGGCATGACGCACACAATGTTATTGTTTCTAAATTAAAGTTCCCTAACCTAAGAACACCAGTCTTCATCACCAGTCACTGGAAGTCACAGGAAAGCAAAATACGCAATTTCGTTTACTTGGATATCATATTTCTTCCAGCTATTAAAAAACAAACTTCTGAATCGATTGTAATGAATTTTCTATGGCAACAACCGGAAAGTAGATATGTTCTTTCACATAAGAATTTTTCAAATCCATTCATAAATGACGAAGTTATGAGGTAACAAAAACACACAAAAATATACAACCGATTTGAGAACCTCCTCCTTTTTTATGTCGGTAAAAAATTACAGTTTATCTGACGTGGATACAATTTTTTTCAGATCGGATTATAAATCACGGAGTTATGATGAGGTAACAAAAACACAAAAAAAATATACAACCGAATTGAGAACTTACTCCTTTTTTGAATACGGTTAAAAATCCAGTTTATCTGACGTGGATACAAAATTTTTCAGATCGGATTATAAATGACGGAGTTAAAAGGAAACAAAAATACAAAAAAGAATATACAACCGAATTGAGACTCCCTCCTTTTTTTGAAGTCGCTTAAAAAGTGGTCTGTTAGATTGTAACGCTCAACTATAAGCAAAGAAAAAGAAGCAAAGATAACTTTCCCTCAGCAGAAACCTCTCAAACACCAATATTTAAACAACAGTCAACACATATCCCACATTATATAAACTAACACCCGAAACTTGTCCCAAATAACGGCGCTTGATAAAACTTTAGGACAGCTCAAGACCCTCTCGACGTAACCTTGTCGCGGCGGAAAAACGTGGAGCGTCTTAACGATAGATTGATTAATGGCTACCCGCATCCCGAGGAGTACGTGTGACTTTGAAGCGAGGTATCTTTTTGTGTTTTTTTTGTTGAGTTTTTTTGAGTGTTTTTGACGAAATAATAGGGTTTTGATGTGGTTGTATTTCCTTGTTTATTTAGGTTTTGAGGTTTTGTACCGTTTTTCCTAGAGGGTTTTCCTAGGAACTTGCTCAAATAAGATAATGCAGTATCCTATTTCCTGCCTACTAGTTCTATTAACATTGTTAATGTGAAATTCATTAATTCATTGCATTCAACGTGTGCATGGATTTGGTTTAAACTATTGAACGCCATAGCATAAACGCATCGGCGCGCCTCCCACGTGAAGCCACAATTCACCATATTAACAGGCTTCTTCTGGGTAAGCTCGCTCCATTGTCGACTTTGTCTCTGTCATTTATGACCTAGACTAGAGTCAGGAGCAAACCCATGTCAAATAAAAAAATAAAAATAAAAAAAAAACAAAAAATAAATATTGCCATTCTATTAATGAATGCGATTGTCCAAAAGGCATTATTTATGGGGTTGATAACGAGATATTTTAACAGAATTTGTCAATTCTAAACATATTTGACTTCATTGCCTTCGCCGCGCTACTACTCACAGAATGTCACTTGTCTAGAGAAAACACGCGTGACGTCACTATAATGGTATAATTTTAACCAGCGATGTGACGTCAAAGAAACATGTTTTTTTCGGATTATGGTACGGAACCCTTCGTGAGCAAGTCCGACTTGCACTTGGTCAGATTTTTGTTTACGTGAAAAAATAAAAAAATACGTGACCAAATTTTTGGAAATCTATCGGACGGATTAATTACATTTTTTCAGTAAAATACCCTATTGCGTTCAAAAGGTTAATTAAGGTTAGCAGACAGGCTCCTTTTTCCGGTACTGGTTTTAGGTTACCTGCGACCAAAACCCATTAACTCCTAGATTAAACCAATAATTGTTCAATTCACCGTCCATTGCTTCATTAACAAACTACAGGGCCATTTAAGTAGCAACTAAAGCAGCAATGGACAATAGACAGTCGTTAACAACGGTCATTACATACAGGCTACGGAAGGGTCAGTCGATGGATATTCGAGTGGCCAGCAATGAGCTAGAAATAGCCCAATCGCAGTTGATTATATGCGGTAATTAGTTAATTTGTAGTGTGTAAGCAAGTTTCATTATACTCGTGACTAAATAATAGTAGCCGCATGGGTCCATTTTCCAGGTTAAGCAACGCTTGCTAAGGTTGGTATGTGGATGGGTGACCGTTCATTACACATCGAGATTCCTCCGTGCGGCTGGTAGTCAGAAGCCAGATCTGACACCTGAGGGGCTACTCTCTAAGCCCGAAGTCCGTAGTTTCGGGCTTAGTTGCGGGCGTATTCTAGTCTCACCTAACCACTAAGAATTAATGACAACACGATTTGATGGTTGCTGTCAAATCGTGTTGTCATTCATTCTTAGTTCGGGTTTGAAAATAATCGTAAGCCCGTAGGTGATACGGAGTAGAATACGCCCGCAACTCAGCCGGAAACTACGGACTTCAGGCTTAGAGAGTAGCCAAGGGGTATCATGTCCTAGTTTCTGGTTATGGAAGTCAGTTACCTTCTCGTACATGTCACTATGTCTAAATCCTCAGGAGGAAATTTGGTCGACAAATAATTTGGGGTTTGGCAGTGACCACGCTTGGCTTCCTTCATCTTAGTTAGTTGGCATCGATAAACTCTCAACGCAATGCAGATATTTACGAATAGGGGAAAAAAAGATAACCGAGATACTTATAAAAAAAATGCGGCGATCTTCAATACTTTTATAAAGCGTAATGATTCATTGTGGAAACGGCAGCAGTAGCCGTGAACAAGAAAAAAGGTTGCATGTAGTTTCAAGTACTTTTATTATTCTTGGATGTACATCATCATATCAGCCGAAAGACGTCCACTGCTGACATAGGCCTACCCCAAAAGGTTTGCCATAATCGCCACGCTTGGCAGGCGGGTTGGTGATCGCAGTGTACCTGTTGCAATGTACAGAGAATGCTGCTGCCCATTCTCTGGTAAGTCCCTTAGTCACCTCTTACGAAACCCACGGGAAGAGATGGGTTGGTGCCATTCTTTTACGTCCGACACCATACATAATATCTGTCCTTAAGTAACCATACAGACTACTTTTGACCAGGCCCAAAGGCGGATAAGTGCCAGAAAATCTGAATAGTACACAATTCTACTCCCTTATTAAAATTTAATATATCTGGTTCCTTCAAGACAGTGTCGCTCCAGAAGCAGACAAAATACCTTGAATATTATTTTTACTATTGGTAGGCACACGTTTGACCGCTATCTCACCTGATGGTAAGCGATGATGTGGTCGAAGATGAAGCCCGCTTGCCTAGAAGTAACCTATTCACTCTTGACTTAAATACTCCCAGGTTGTAGCTATCAGGAAACACACGACTCAGGCAGGGACTTAGCTTTATGCACAATGAATGAGTTCCCAAAACGTGTTGTGCGTGTGGGTGGGATGTCCACCATGTACCGGCGGCGCATCAACGTACGTCTTGTGGGTCTATGATGGAACGAGCTTGGCGGAATTAAACTCTGAATATCCGTCGCAAACTCCCCAAAAAAAAACGACTAAACACCTATCTAAAATCTCTCCTAGACTTTTGACAGTCACACAAAGAAAATCAAAACTATGAGAAGCGATTACGTCTGAGTCAGTTTCCCGGACTTGCTCGGGTATTTTAACATCGACTCTGGTGTAGGGTTACAAAAGAAAATGGCTGACGTTAAACTCGTGTAGGAAAGGGTTAAGCAATAAGAGCACGGCGATTTTTGTTCAAGAAGTTTATGGCTCGATTTCTCGTTTAAATTGAGTTCGATTCGAGGTATTGGATCGTTGGTATGCTTAAGTTGGTAGAATGCCTTGGATGGTTGAAGGAGATATGATGTATAAATTTTGTTTGACTACGTTTCGATGACAATACAACAGAAAAAGAGATACACGTGTAGTTTTTAATCAATCATTTAACTACATACCAAACGGTTCCTCTTGATCGCTGTTAGAAATTCTTAGAAAAACTCTTGCATAGTTTTTCAATTACTCAAATCTGATATATCAAGCAACGTAGCTGTCTTTCGTATTAAAAGGTGGCCGGTGACATTGTTAATAAACACATGAGACGTTTTACCTTTGCCTATATGTTTGGCAATCTATGCATGTATAGTTAAGTGGCGAAGCGGTTAGGTACTATTCGAGATCAAGGGCCGTACTATACTTAAAATTGCATATCGTTCATTGTAAGAAAAAAATGTGGTATCGGTGGGCAGCAGTAGCCGTGAACAAGAACGGTTTTTTGTTGTTTTTATTGAATTTTTTTTGTGTGTTTAGACGGGCTGTCGTGAAATAAATGTGTTTTCTTTCTTTCTTATACTTTCTTTCTATTAGATTCATCTCTTTTTGACACTGTAAAAGCATCTATATCATAGCAACTTTTCGACTGACAAATAGACCTCTTACAACTTGGACCACACGCGCACGTCATCTCAAAGTCTATTATCTTACTACTTTCGGTGTAATACCGGCGCGATACTCCACCTCAAAGGATGCCTACTGCCTGTACACAGTACATAGACGCATAGTTGTGCTATATAAGTGACATTTCGGCTTATAGCGGGGTAAATAAAGTGATGTGTGGTCGTGGCCTCGTTTTGTGTTGGGCGTTTGTGCGGTAATAAAAATATTTGTCTGTAGGTTTTAGAAATGGGCTCTAGGCTATGGATGGTTCGTAAAGTACATGTCTGTCCAAATTGGTTGTCTAGCCTTTTCAATTAACTGCGCCGATTTTTCAGCGACCAAAGTGACATATTTGGTTCAATTTCGTTTAATGACTTTTTTTTTTATGGATGGGAAATCATCAAATGACTTCTTCCGCTCTGGGTGGGGCGGAAGGGCGTGTCAGACTCTTACTGACTAAAACCCATCCGTGTTCCTTCTAAAGCCCTTTGCGTTCCAGGGCCGCGGTGACTCTTTCGAACGAATTCCACAACCCTGGCAGTAACTACTTTCCTTACAAAGTTTTATTTTACCGCAGCTCAACAGGATCTTAAAATAACTCCAATAAAATTTCTCTGAAACACTTATGGAAACGTTTTAAACCGACATTTTCTTTTTATAAGATCAAAAAGCCTTCAATTGCTACTTCAACAATGTTCAACCTATTTATATCCCTTAATCTATACTAATAATAAAGCTGATGAGTTTGTATATGATATAATATTAATAATGTTTGTATATGATAGCTACATTTATGAGGTATACGGAAACGGGAAAAAACGGGATATGCGCTTACGAAATCACGGACAAAATCTAGTATAAAATTAATGTAGATTAATTTAAACAAGGATTGTAAACGCCATGTGCTGACAACACCCGATCCATCTTTTCTTTATTTAGATTTCTTTCCTGACCTTTTACTTGAAACGTTTCTTAAAGGTGAGAGTTCAACTGAAGACTTATTAATAAACCGTTTACATGATAAGCTATGAAGATTTGAAGCGATTTATGAGATTATTTTTGCAAGACTGATTAGGTTTCAAATCTGTTATCATCATCATCATATCAGCGGAAAGACGTCCACTGCTGGACATAGGCCTCCCCCAAAGGGGGGTTTTGCCATAGTTGCCACGCTTGGCGGGGTTGACGATCGCAGTGTAGCTGTTGCAATGCACAGAGAATGCTGCTGCCCATTCTCTGGTGAGTCCCTTAGTCGCCTCTTACGACACCCACGGGAAGTGATGGGATGGTGCTATTCTTTTTACGTCCGACACCATACAGAACTGTTAAATCTGTAAATGTGTTGTCAAGTGTTTTATAAGGAGCTTTGATTCAATTAATCTGACTAATTGAATCAAATGGTTATTAAATAATTAATTGATTAATTAATTAGCATTATTCCAACTATATTGGGGTCAGCTTCTAGTTTACCCGGATGCAGCTGAATACCAGTCATTTATGTAGAGCGGCTGCCTACCAGACCTCTACAACCCAGTAACTGGGTAACATGATATCCCTTGGTAAGTCAGACTATCCATAACGACTACCAAAAATCTACTAATAACAGCACGGACCAACAATTTTATTTGCTTTCCGAGACACGAAGGAATCTCGGTATGTTAAGATGGTCACCCATCCATGGACCGGCCGAGGCAAGCGTTGCTTACCCTGAAGATAGACTCATGTGGCTGTTATTATTTTAACCACGTTTTCCTCTACGCAAGGAGTTACTAAAAATTCATTAATATTTTATTAGAAATGAAATTATAAATCGCACTACAAACAAAAACATTGATTATAATCTCCAACAAAACAGTTAAAAAACAGAATCCATAAGATGTAAAATAAGCTGATAATTCAGCTATCACGACATTCAGACAGGAGAAGACGGAATGATAAATAGCCCAAGATTAGGGACGTAAGGCCGGCTTCGGCCAAGTCAGTGAGGACTTTCGAAATTTCATTACGGACTGAAGAATTTTTTTGAAATATTGCCCGGGGTTTTAGATGAGACTTAAGTTTTTTAGGTGAGGAGATGGCATTGAGATGGTTTTTGACCCACTTCTTAAGTAAATAAGTTTATGAATTTTACAGGCAATGTGTAGGTGAGTACTTGAGTACTCAGTACTACTCAGGTACTTAAATACTAGCTACAGTTTCAGTTTTCGTCGTTGAATGTAATACGTATGCATTTTTCAATACCAAATTAATAATATTATCAAGATTACAAAATTCCATCAATGTATATACAAAAATATCTTGAAACTATTTACATCTACTAAACCTAAGTATGTACATAAACAAAAACAAAGTACACCCAGGCGTCAAAGTATTCCTCGGCATCGCTGTCATCCGGAAACGTGCCCAGAAGACTGGCAGCATTGCCACGGCGTTGAATGGCAATGCTAATACTTTGAGCAAAGAACGAGCCAGCCTTCTGGTCACGCAAAGTGTCAATCAGTCGGCGAGATATGTCCTAGAAAAGGAGACGCGCACTCGGACCCCATGATCCAGGCGTTTTTCAGTTAGTTACGTTTGTTCATTGATTATTTATTTCAGTCCAAGAACAAAAAGGTTACTTCTAGGCAAGCGTGCTCCATCGTCAACTACACCATCGCTTACCATCAAGAGATTTTGCTCAATAAAAGAACTGAACCAATATTTGCAAAATATAACTTAGCTCTGGTAAATATTTATTAGCTCACATCATAATGTTGCTATCATGAATAGATCATAATGTACATCGTTGTCTTATATAATAAAAAGTCGAATTTATCACCTTTCAACAAATCCTTGAATAAATAAAAACAATCGCGCTACGAGCGACGAGCAACGTCTAATAAAACGCCAAAAACAAAAATAATATATTTTCAATATAACTGTATAATTGGCGAACCAATATTAGCAAAATATAACTTAGCTCTGGTAAATATTTATTAGCCCACATCAAAATGTTGCCATCATGAATAGATCATAATGTACATCGTTGTCTTATACACTTCTCATCAAAAAAATCGAAACACCTCGCAGTTTATGATTTGATAAGGATTATCAGAAAAATGTGTATATTTAGGAATAAATGTAAAATGTCATTTAATAGTGAGTAGTATGAGGTTTTTAAATCCTAATGTTAATGTTCTAAATTCAAATTAAGTCTTCATAGGTTTCGTATTTTGTATAATGAGTAATTTTTACCCTGTATGGAATATGAAGGAAATGGGTAAAACAACACGCGTAAATGAAAAAAAATGTAAGAAACGTTTATTTAATAACTTGTATTCCCTCCGCGAGCTCTTATTACTGCTTCCATACGGTTCTTCATCGATCGGATGAGAGTCACGATCACATGTTGTGGTATATTATCCCATTCCTCTTGGATTGCATTTTGCAGCTGGCTAAGTGTTTCTGGGGCTGGATCTCTTGCTCGAATTCGTCTCTTTAATTCATCCCATAGATGTTCAATGGGATTCATGTCCGGGCTTCTTGCTGGCCATACCATAATGGAGATACCGACTTCGGTAAGATAATCTCGTACGACGCCCGCGGTGTGAGCTCTAGCATTGTCGTGCATGAATATGAAGTCGTTGCCAATAAAATGTGCATAGGGCATCACATGAGGTTCAAGACACTGTTCGATGTACCGATGAGAGTTTAGTGCAGGCAGCCGTGGCCCAGATACAAAGGCAAGTTCTGTCTTACCGTCGGCGCTGATTCCTCCCCAAACCGTCCACGAACCGCCACCATAGCTGACCTTTTCTTCAATGCAGCATTGTGCAAAGCGTTCTCCATCTCTTCTGTAGACCTTGTTCCTTCCGTCGTTACCATACAGCATAATTTTACACTCATCAGAAAACAGTACTTTGCTCCACTGAAGGTATGACCAAGTTAGGTGCTCGCGTGCAAAGTTAAGGCGCGCTCTTCGATGGTCTGCAGTTAATTTCGGCCCATTCGCTGGCTTATGCGGTGCCAATCCGCGTTCCTTCAACCTTCTTCTTATTGTAGAGTCACTTACAGCTACTCTTCGTACAACGCGAAGCTGCTGCTGCAGTTGAAAAGCGTTAAGGCGTCGATTTCGTAAAGAGGTTGTTACAATAAATCGATCATCTCGCTCAGAAGTGACCCGATTCCTGCCAGATCCTGAACGGCGCGTGAACGAACCAGTCTCCCGATAGCGTTTGTAGACTCTATGAACAGATGATAAGCTTAGATGCAATCTTGCAGCCACAACACGCTGACTAAGTCCAGAATCCAGCAATGCCACCACTTGGGCGGCTTCTGCGGGCGAAGTATCCATATGTTTTAGAAAAAAAAGTTTTTTCAGACGTCCCAAAGTCACAGTAAATGAAATAAGAAACAAAAAGTTTAAAGACAAGCGCTAATTTTAGTTTTTAAACGAGAAACGTACTCCAACCCTAAATACACATTTGTCTCAAAACAGTGATTAATTTCATTTATAGGATAAACAAATGAAATTCTAATTTCGAATTTTGATTTTTTTCTTCTTACTGTAATGACCAAACTGCCAGCTACACAATAATGTTTTTTTTTTTCATGGAATTAATTCTCTTTTGTAAAAAATTAGGACAAAAACAATAAAAACGAAAGTGTTTCGATTTTTTTGATGAGAAGTGTATAATAAAAAGTCGAATTTATCACCTTTAAGCAAATCCTTGAATAAATAAAAACAATCGCGCTACGAGCCACGAGCAACGTTTAATAAAACGCCAAAAACAAAAATAAAATAAAAACATATTTTCAATATAACTAGCATAGTGACGCGCAACACGTAATATTTATCGACTATCGATACTATTGTACGAACTAACAATGGAGCTTTGACATTTTTATGACGCTGAGGAACGAACAAAGTATATTTTTGGCTTAAGAAACTTCTCGACTTTAATAAATATTGGTTTATGGCCTGTAAGACATTGTTGTTTTTAGATTAAAAAGTATTTTTCAATTCTGTAAGCTTTCCTATGTTACATTGTAAATAACTAAAATATTTTTATTCGTTTCTGGCAAATATTTTTCTCTTTTCACCGAAAAAAAGTAAAAAGTACGTTGTTCATTTGTGTGATTACAGTAACATAAACTCCAAACGTTTGTTATTTTTTTCATTTTTATTTTATTTCGGGATAAAAAACAGGAGTACAATTAAATGTAATACATACTGTATTACTAGTTAAACAAAATACTTATTGTACTACTAGCAACATTATCCACTTATTTTAAACGTGATACTGTCAAATTTCCAGCAAAATTATACTTCTCATTCAATAATTTACCGGAAACGTATAGTAACTTATCTATCCCATTTAAATGAAACATAATACTCAATTACCTAGCGGCTAAGTCCAAAGAAATTAACCTTTGCAAATATTCTGCGAATTTTGAATGCTTTTGTTTTCGCATTCAATTGTCTATAGACTTAATTAATTTGTTAAAATGGCCCATAGTATTATAGTATATGACATGAATTGCTTAAGATACGTTTTAGGCAACTAATTGCGATTTCTAGGCCATTACGGCGTTTCGGTAACACCGATCAATTTACTGTATTATCAAGATGGTATTGAATTGATCTCCCTCTCTCTCAACTTATAGCAAGTTTCATTAACATTGACAGTAGCTTTTTGAAAGCTTAAGGCAGTCCCGTAAATTTTTGTAAAGTGACATTTTATCAGCGATTTTTTTGATGTAAAACATCAAGAAAATCTCACTTTGATTTAAAAAAAAAAGAAACAAAGATGAATTTCACATCTCTATCAAAACCAATTCTTATCCATTTCAAATCAAAATAATTATGGCAGCTTCAACTCTGAATAATAAATACGACTAATGTCATTGAACGAACACAAACATCAAATCCATCGCATTTACAAAACATATTTGCGTCACATATCGAAACATCCCTAACCAATACATATATCTACATAAAAAAGATTGTAAACATACTTTTCCCTTTCAACCAATCTATTCGCTCTGTTTGCCCAATAAATTCAAATAACAATAGTCGATATATTCACATCACTACAAACAAACATTATTATTCGTTAGTACCTTGTTTATACATGGATAATATTATTTATGTTTTGTATTCACGAAATTTACTTTTTTATTGCAAAGTCCCATAGGATTTTGCATACTATATTGAGTTAGACAAATTGTCTGTTGATGGTATTGCCGAGTTGTTGAGCTCCTTAAGTGGGTTGAGCTATTCGAATTTTGTGTGCCAATCGAAGCAAGTCGAATGAAATATATAAGGCTTTTTCAATGCGACTTTAACAAGTATTAATTGGCTCGTGTTTGACCACAATCTCACCTGATAGAAAGCAATGATGTAGTCGACGATGGAGCACGCTTGCCTAGAAGTAACCTATTCACTCTTGACATAAACACCTCCGGGTTGTAGCTATCAGGAAATACAGACACTAAATTTACTTTAATTTCAATTTAATAACACCAGTGAAACCAAAATCCAATCCTGAAATAGGTTTGAAAACGTAAAATGCTCGTTTCATCTTTCAGGAAAAATCCCCTTAACCACATTATATCAGCGTCCACGTCCACTGCTGGACATAAGCCTCCCCGGTTTGCCATAATTGCCACGCTTGGCAGGCGGGTTGGCGATCGCAGTGTAGCTGTTGCAATGCACAGAGAATGTTGCTGCCCATTTTCTGGTGAGTCCTTTAGTCGCCTCTTACGACACCCACGGGAAATGATGGGATGGTGCTATTCTTTTCACATGGAACACTTAGCCACCCAATACCACAATAACACCCCAACATTATGCTACCTAAAAACGTCTGCTTACACCCTTTTAGTAAAACATGCGCTATAATATATTTCCTGTATACATTGTATATTCTCCACGCGTCTCTTTGTACCACGCTTCCATATTAAAGCCAATAATATGCATACAATTTTCAAGAGTTTTCTTTGCAAGAAAATATGGCGTCGTATATTGTGGTGCTCTTAGCCTTGTGGTTAGAATAGGCTATAAGGATATAAGTTATGGGGGGGGTGGGCAAAAGGGATGTTTTAGGGGGCAAATAGTTTGGTTATATTGGTTTTCTAGTGCTGTCGATGTGCTTGTAAGAAAGTTGCTTTGAAATGTGCTTGCAGTATTTTACAAAAGTAGTAATAATAAAAAGGGGTTGGTCTCATAGTAAAAGTTGTTCATAATGATGAGTGAAATACGATAATTCTGTTATACCTTGTATGTTCGTGGCGTTTGGGGTTGAGATATTAGACCAATGGGGTTTGAGTGCTAATCGAATTTGTCGGGACACCAGTAAATAGCTGGTAGACTGTTTACATGATCGTCGGCTGGGTTTTTCGGTCAAGGAGTTAGCATTGCCAATCAACGTGGAAACGACGTGGTTTTCGCTTTGAAAGCGATGTAGATGAATTGTTTGATGTCCAATGAGTATTCTTTTATGTAACTGGCAGACGTCACGCGGTTCCTGTTCCCGTGGGAGTACGGAGATAAAATATAGCCTATGTTACTCGCTGATAACGTAGCTATCCATTGCTGATTTTTTTAAATCGGTCCAGTAGTTTTTAATTTTATTCAAAAATACAAATCTTTCTTCTTTATAATATTAGTATAGAAAACCTTTCTCGTTTATTGCTCTTTCTATTACTGAAAATTATATCGAAGCCCGTTGTGTGGTATTTAAGAGAGTCAGTGTAGAAACAAATAGTAGAATGCAGCGGATCTGATAAGTATCTTTAAGAGAAGCTTTTCGGTCAAAGCCCTGTACACCCACAATGACATCAAGCTTGAAGGTACCACATAAAGCTAGTTCACATGATTGAACACGTCTAGACCTGTTTTTCATGAGCTCAGCCAAATCTGTTGATAATAAAACTCTGTCACCTTTTGCTGACAATATTTGCAAAGAAATATGAGCAGATACGATGCGTAGGTCTGTCCTACCTTAAGAACGGGAGTAGAATATTAATTCTTGAAGTAAATAACCTCTTTGAAAATCAGAAAGGTCTTGGTAACTTGTATGATAATGTTGAGAAAATAATTCTTTTGGTTTGACAGGTACTGGGTACAGTCGCGACCATAAATGGCTATCTACATAATTGTGAAGATAGTGTTTTTTCGTGAAATAATAATCGAATAAAGATAGATTTTTCTGATCGTTGCAATTGTTATTTTATTGTATAATTTATGTTACACCTCATAACAAGTATAGAAAAAACATTTACAAAACCAATTGGACAACTGGACAATGGACAGTCTAAATAGTTATTAATCCTACCTTTTCTTAAAAAAACAATTGATAGTACAATTTCGGGTAAAACTATTAACAAATAAATAATAAGGTCGCTATCGCTATACAGCGGTATCGCACTGAGATTTCCTGTCAGAAAACGTAAGCTGTATGTTTTTGTGTGCAAGAAAGTGATTATTATTTAATCACTTCAGTTGAAAGGCATTGCTGGTGCTAAGCCTCCCTTAAACGTCGTTTCAACACTAAAGGGAGGCTTAGAATGAGTAGCCTTCTGCGTCTCGCATTCAGCGGACTCTCGTGGACCACGTCAAGTCATTGGTTCATGTTGAGAATGTGAACCGATAACACCAAAAATATTATCTTTCAAAACTTTAGGAATAAATCTCTTTTGGATCTGCGTATGGGAACTTATTTTACGTTATAAGTGTTCGCACGAGTAACTTTCAGATTCGAGATTGATAAAATATGGTTGAGAAGTAGTTACTACTTGAGTACTTTTTTGCGAGGAAACTGGGAGCTTTGCACGTGTAGGTATAACTCGGAAACACGTGGGCAAATAATCAATAGTAGAAACAACTAAATTGAAAAAACTACGTCTGTTACTATCTAATTTATACCTTAACTAATTAGTATAATAAATATTACATCAATGAATTAATTTGCCGTATTTCAACTATACAGGGTGAATTATTCAAGTGTGCTTGGATGTCCAAATCTGAAACTCTGAGGAATAGCGAAAAACACTGAAAGGAGACTCGAGCCCGATTTTGAAAAAAAAAACGGTATTCCTAGCCAGTAACAACAGTTCTAAATTCGCCACATGTGTGATAAAAGTTGCCTTCAGCCTATCCCCGTTCTGCAGCAAAAATAAACTTTTCCCTCCCGGAAACCGTATACTTTCCCTAAGTCCTACCTTTACTGCAAAACTAATAAATAAACAGCTTTCCTTTAAAAAAGGTAAATGCATAAAGAACATTTTCTCATAAATTCTTCGGACTAAATAAATCGACAGACTACACTCTAAGTCAGGTAAAAAGTGAAGGGAAAAAGTAAAATATTATCAAGATAGCCACTTTTTAGCACTAGTGTTGGGAATCGATTATCGATAAACCGAATCAGGTTATTTTCCGCTAGGTTTGCGAAATACGTTCCGTATTCAATTGTTATTAAGGAATTGATTTGTTCCGTTTCGAAGCTTTAAATGTATTAGACGGGTTTGCATTTTGTTTTCGTCGGCGGTTGAAAATATTGAAGTTTAATTTAAAATGTATTTTCTGCTGTGTAATGTAACGGGAATTTCAATATTATAATGTTGCTTGTGACGTATTGAAAATATAAAAGGGGAATTTGGAAAGCTGAACAGTTCAGTGGTTTGAGAGGAATAGAATCATAGTAGGTACTTCGTCTTTTGGATGCAACAGCGAAATACTCGCAGAAGAGGTATTATAACATTAGATAAAGGTGCAGCATCGATAATATTTATTTATTTATAAACTTTACGCACAACTCTGTTTAAACTAGCAAAGACGGAGTTAAGTAACTATCTTAGGTATTTTCTACCAGTCCACCTAAGGGCGGCGTAGAGATAGAACATGGCAGGTGCAAGAATAACAGAAAAATAAAACATACTTACATACAAACTTACAATCAAATACCTGATTTATTTTAGCTATGTTATTATTGTATATTTCCATTACTGTTATAACTTGACAGCCTGTATATAGAAGCCGTACAGGGATCTATCATCTTGACTACACTTTAGAATATTGACATTATTTTATTTAATAAATATTTCCCAAAATAAACCTTAATATCCTTGGAATGAAGTAGGTATTTAATCAAAAGCCAGTTAATTGAACCAAATTATTTAAAAATAACCCTGGGATTTTTACAGATTTTGTCAAACAGAATTAGTTAGTGAAATTATAAAATTTAATATATAGTTGTTTTATATAGTGAGTCAAATAATTTAATTTAATTAATGAGTGAATACTTAATTCAAAATTCATTTTCACTTTCTCACAGTTGTAACACAGAACAATAAAAGATATCGTAGATATTTCATGAAATTGTCTAAAAGATAACCCGAACTTTACGAACTTTCAGCCCAGGTTAGAATAAAATTATAAAGATCTTTTGAATATAATGCGAAGTGGTCTTATTTTGTTCTTTGACCTATTTTCTGTTTGATGTACTCTGTTATTATTATAATTATGCTTTTATTCATTAGTAAGTACGCAGAATTCTTAGTTATGTAAAAATGGACACAATGAAGATTTTTCTTAGAATTTTTTGGTTGAAAGGCATCGGTTTCTATGGCCTATGTCCAGCAGTGGACGTCTCTCGGGTGGTATGATGAAGATGAATAAATATCAATAATTTCACATAAACTTAAATGAGTATTGAGACTTTATGAAACATAAAAACTAGAAGTAGGTGCAGGTGATAATTTTAGTACGAGATACTGAACCTTAATGTGCTTTCCGAGGTCCGATGATAATAGACGGTCACCCATCGTCAAATCGACCTCGGCCAGCGTGCAATTGTTTACCTAACAATCCACTAACCAACCCTTTCAATGACCAAACAAAACGGAGCGTACTGTGCAAATAATATCCAATTTTCAAACATACCATAGAATATTCAATTATTGTTTTGATAATGAATATTTACTTATGTACTGACAGAACGATCTCATTATATCGGATTTCACTCGACTACAAACCCAATTATAGTTGGCAAACATTTCTATTGGTATCCGTATAAACCGAGGTCAAAAGTATCGATAAATTAGAAGCTTGAGGTACGACACTAACGTCAGAAAAAGTAAACTAAGAAATATGAAATTAAACCAGTAGGAATTTGTCGAGGAGAAAAGAAAACTACGATAATTGTAGCAAAATGCTTTGCCGATAAAGGAAGTCGAGTTACACTCGTAAGCGAGGCATTCCAAGCTAAAAATATAAATACACCACAAAAGCTACAACGTAACTATTGCCTTAATCATTTGACCTGTTTTACGCCATCGTTTTTTGCGGAACACGTGGAAACGGAATCCAATTCAAATTTCAAACACCGTATTTTTATTTGCTTATCGATATTTGGTTCACCACTAGTGAGTGCAGTTAGTGAGGCCCATAAATCAGTTTCCGTTGCCTTTAGGCACGTCTTAATACAATTTTATAAGTGACGGGTGCAAACAACGTGTACGTATCGATAAGATCTTGTCGATAGTTTTAACGATGTAATTGGTTTTTGTTGATTCAGCTTTTGACACACATTTTCCTTAAGGTAAAATGTACTTTTTTTCAGAGTATTACGAGCAAGGAAAAATATATTGGTAAGAAAAAACTGTAACTATGCCAAACAAGTCTTGTTAAGTTAAACGACTCATTTTATCAAAACCAAATAAAAATAAAATATGAATAAAGTTGCGTAAGATTTTTTTTTCGGCAAAAAAATCCGAAACTTAGAACGATGATACACATCAGATAGCAAAACTAATCATGCATAACATTTTGCAAGACAGCACTAAATAAAATGAACAAAACGTGATCTGAATTCCAAAAGCCTAACTTTACTGCCAACAATTTCATTTATCGATACCACTATGATGAATCTCCTTTTTGTTGGCAAAATATGAAGTAAATTCGTAACAAAAAACCACCCATTTACAATTTTATCGATAAGCTTGTCCCATCACTATGCTTGAGCTTACATAAATCATGGGGACATACGCCCTATCTGTTGCCAGCTTAATACGATCCCCCAAATAGGGGTGGGGGGGGCTTTTTATAGGCAAAAAGCTGAGCTCGCCAGTTTTGCCTTCGTATTGTATACTTATATTGGAAATCTAAGAGGTGTTATTCAGCAGAATTTAACTTAAGAAAAAAAATGTAATGACAACGTTTTTTTGTTGCTTTTTATGAAAATCGAAGTTTAAGGAGTGTTGACATTGTTGAGATAATACTGTCGGGTTTTTAAAAGAAAAATTGACTGATATTTTTTGTTTTAAAAAAGCAGTTTGGTCGCCTTTCCGCGATTTTGGGGTTAGTTCCATAGTGAAAGTTCTTCATAGGTTCTTTTCAGGTTTTTTCAACTACACGTTGATATTTTTAAGATACTCGTACATATCAACATACAATAAGATGGAGGAGCTAGTGGCTAAATAATAACAGCCGCACGGGTCGATCTTCAAGGTAAAGCAACGCTTACCGAGGCTGGTCTGTGGATGGGTGACCATCTTAACACACCGAGACTCTTCCGTGTCTCGGAAAGCACGTCAAGTGGCAGTCGTTACGGATAGTCAGAAGCCAGATAATCTGAGACCAGTCTTGCCAAGGAGTACCGTGTTACCCAGCTAATGGGTTGCGGAGGTCTGGTAGGCAGCCGCTCCACGTAAAACTGTTATTCAGCTGAATCCGGTTTGACTGGAAGCCGACCCCAATATAGTTGGGAAAAGGCTAGGCAGATGATGTTGATATGTATAAGATAGGTATAATATAAGATTCCTTACACACCAATTCAGATGAAAACTAATATAAACGATACATTTTTCGCTCGAAGACATTTGAAAAGCTGTTCCACGTCGATTTTCAGCAACGGAAGCAAGTTCGATGTTCGCGCCGCTGAATTTTTCAGCACGTTCATATAAATATTTATGTGAGCCACACTTTCGCGCGGTTACGTACTGAAAATACCGTGAAAAAAAAATTGGAGTAGATGTCTGATTTTATTTTTCAGGTTACTCTAGATTTTTTTCTCATTTTTTTTTGTGTAAATCTAAGTTTGTTTCGCATGTCGGCAAAATTATTTCTTTAATTTGTTATTTTTTTAATTTAATATGGCTTTACTCTTGAGTACCGTGTTACCCAGTTAATGGATTGTGGAGGTCTGGTAGGCAGCCGCTCAACGTAAAATACTGGTATTCAGCTGAATTCGGTTTGACTGGAAGCCGACCCCAATATAATTGGGAAAAGGCTAGGCAGATGATGATGGCTTTGCTCTTGACTCTAGTCTAGGTCATAGATACCAGAGACAAAGTCGACGATGGAGCGAGCTTATCCAGAAGAAGCCTGTTCACTCTAATTTTGAAGAGATTATATTTCTTACTTAATACTTTTAACACAAAATTAAGCAAAATAACTTAGAGTAACCGGGATATATAACTGCTGAGCTGTTGCTTCTTTTTCCAGCATTCCCAGTTCTGCGCCATTTCCAAAGGAAGATATTCAAGTCGTCGAAAGAAATAAAATTAATTTATTACAGAAAATCTCGATAGCCATTTTTGTCCAACCCGGAAATCGCATCCAAGACCTTTACGGTCAGTAAGATCTCTACCACACAACTAATATAATTTAATTTTAATCTTAGTAGAAAGATTACTAGCACCCACTTATCAAAGAAGAATCCAATTTCAAGCCTTAAATTAAGATTCATTTTCTACAAAAAAATCGAATTAAACTTAGGTTTAATTAGAATGTTCGCTAATTACATTTCGTGTAATTAGATTCTTTTCAAAGGTTCTAAAGATTTTAATACCTTTTGAGGTTTTTACTGTAACCCTTTTAATTTAAAATGAAAGTGTGTGTGAGAACGTTTGGTAAAAAAGTCCAATTATATTTTTTGTGGGGTTCGAGGGACGATTCTCGTATTTTAATCGCAGTCACAAACTGTCAAAAATTCTCTACATTTTGACGTTTTTGACATTGACGGTCGCTGAAATAATGTTGCGAATTGAAAGGGGTTCGAACATTTTTGTAAGGGAGCTGGCACAACCCCCAGCCGCCATTCTGATTTTGTTTTCAAAATTGCGGCGCACGATTCATCATTATAATATATATGGGTAAAGGACACTAAATTAAAAAAAAGTTAGTAATATGGCGTCCCAAAAAGTCAAGTTACTGTGATATTTAGAAGTAAAATCGCCAGATAAATTTGCACCAACGGTCTTTGACCCACTGACTGATTTATTGACATTCTTAATTCCAAAACAGAAATAAAGACTTAAAGCTGTCCTGAATCGACATCAGTCGTGATCCTTTATATTTTCTAGTAATTAAAATTATATTGAAATGGCAATGACCGTTATTGCAAATTTATCTGGCGTAGACCATACCCATATACGCATGTTAGAATGTCCGCCGCAACATTGAAAAAAAAACTACATGACGACGAGAGGGCTATGCCACAAAGGTTTTATCCCCTTTAATGCTTTGAAAGTACAAAAATTGGCGTTTTGGTCAACTTTTGGTTGCAACTTGCAACAGAGAGGTTTGTGTGCAGTGGGAACTCAAAAGGCTGACTATACTATGCTATTCTGCAATTCTTGGTGAAATTTCACTAATTTTCACTGAGTCTCCAACTTTCCCGATAGATCTTTTAACGCAGCAACATGAATTTGATATAAAAAACGAGCGATTCTCATTTAAGTTCACGAATGATACTGGCAGTGTCAAAAGACATTGCTTAATTGCTATAATTTTTATTTTATTGACTAGCTGTGCCCGCGACTTTGTCCGCGTGGAAAAGTGACATTGGGCAGCAGAGAAAGAATAGACAGATATATGTAGATAGTTTAACAAATGTTCGACGTAATTCTTTAAATTGGCATAACTTTTTTACTTATGAACCGATTGACATGAAACAAACACTTAATGTTAAGTGAAGCTTACCACAGTATATTAATGAACCACATCTAAATCGGATAAGCCGTTTCTGAGATAAGCGTGCACAAACGCACAGAAAAACAAAAATTCTAATAATCATTATTTTGGGTGCTATTTGCGATGATAACGGTCCCAATAATATTTTTTCTCATATATCTTCCATGTACAGACAGCGATCCGTTACATTTTTATTATATGTATAGATATGGATCAACATTGCAACCTTGAATTATCATTTTATACCATTACAGAACCATAATATTGTTTTTCAGAGCAAACAAAACCACTTACCGATAAGCCATCCGAATCTGCTCCCCATTCTTGTACCAGATGAGCTGTGCTGGTGGGTTTCCACCTCGACTCCTGCAGACCAACTCCAGGCTCTGTCCTCGACGCACCGTCTCCCCTTCTGCGTAACCTTCGATGTATGGGGCTCCGGGAGGATCTGGGAAAGAACATCATAAGATTAGTATAACTTTTAACCCTTTTTAAGGATAGCAATGTATACCAAACAAAAAAGTGAAAGATAATGTTTTCATGATGAAAACTATGTTTTTATTTTTTACGAAAAACAATGGTTAGTTTTTGGAAAATGTGGTGGCAATATAGTGTAGAAGATAAAAAAAATCGACTACAATTTAAAATGTTGCCAGAAAATCGATTAAATACATGGTGGCAACATAGTTGCCACCACCTTAAAAAGGAATCAATCTACCTAGCATTTCCCTACTATGTCAGCTTCCAGTCTATCTCGATGCAGATAAGTACCAGTATTGAACCTGCATGGCCACGAACACCATCGAACCACGAGCCCCATAAAACCCGTGCCTAAATAATTCCAGCTGCATGAGTCAACTTTCAAGGCTTGCTGAGTTCAAGCCGTTGATGGGTGACCGTTTATTATACCCAGAGAAAGCACGTTGGTCCCGTCTGTCATTTGTAGATCTTTGACAGTTGTTACGGGTAGTCAGAAGCCGAAAATTTGTCACCAGTCTTCCGTGTTACCCTGTGCCTTGTGGAAGTTGGATAGTCAGTCATTTCATGTGAAATACTGGTATTCAGTTGTTTGTAAATGTTTTTTAAATGTCTCGCGGTCGCGCGACTGCCGAGCGTGGAGTCCTGAGTTCGATTCCCAGGTAAATAAGTGTTATTGGGTTTTTTCAATAGGAATTTCTCAGTGACAGCCCGGAGTTTGGAAGTTGGTAGTGTGTGCCTCGGAGAGCACGTAAAGCTGTTGGTCCTTCACCAGATCTCTCTCCGGTCGTGTCGGGTTGCCGTCCCATCGGAATATAAGAGTGATGGAAGCGGGAGTGCTCCTGCGTTTGCGAACACAGTTTGACTATAATATGTCCTGCGTCGATGGCTAGTCTCGGTTGAGATTGGCCGCCATGGTCGAAATTGGTCAAGAGGACTTTACAAAAAAAAGTAAAAAATTAAATATTAAACTTTATATGTTTGGAAAAAGGCTAGAAAGATGTTGTATGATCATTATGTGTGGTTGTTGGTGTTTCAGTTTTAATAACATGAACCGAACAACGTTGTCGTCCCCATAGCCTTATTTGTAAGAGTCAGTGACTTCTTAGTCCATAATAACACCTCTTTCAGATTCATTACTGTTATTAAAGTTGACATGAAAACTGTCTACCAAGTACTTGTTTTTTGTAGGAAGAGTGGTAAACAAAATATCTGATAATGATTTATGTGGAAAATGGGAATGACGTCAGAATGTACTAGTGAGAGGAAAAGTTTTAAGAAGGAATAAATAAATAGATTCCATTGGTTTCTATCTCTAAACCATTTAAGTCGAGACCGGATTTTAACTCATCGTAGAGATGGCCTATAACAAGAAGCACACTGCCTTGAGTTATTCTATAACTATCACAATAATTTCGGCAAAACATTAAGTTCTAAAATAAAAGTTTAATTGATTGATTAAAATAATAATAATATACATAAAGGCAGAAAAAAGCTGTTTAATTTTGATCGGTAACCATGTGTTCCCAGATAGCTAATGAAATAAATTGATTCCATTGTATAATATGAAAAATAAAATTCAGTATATTTTGTAATTCGTAAAATAATAGTTTCGTGGATAAAACCTCAATTCAAATAGTCTAGCCTTATTTCTAAGTATTTCAACATTGATCTTGTGGAACAGAAAAAACTAGACCCGATTGTTTTTGTCATATATTACATCCATGTCCAAAAGTATTATTTAAAATCGAATATGCAAAAGTTTGTGCCAAAAAAAAGTAATGCACAAAACATAAAAATAAAATATCCGAATCAACTTAATAAGACATATTTTATTCAACAAAGCATTAAAAAGAAACAGGTAAAAGTAAAAGAGAAAATGAAATAAAATACTCAATGCTATCATCTTTCACTTTTGCTGACTGACATACCACGCATACAACTCTTTTGTTTTAAAAATCCCTTTCCGTAACAAAAGATGCTCGAAATGATCAAAAGAAAAAAAAAAATACTCATAAAGATTTTTTACCACAAAGAAACACTTTTCCGAACGAGTGTACAGGAAAATTGCCTTCGACGAGAGTTCATTAACCCCAAAAACGGGGTCCCGTAACATTATTAATAAGGGTTCCTTAAGAAAAATATTAAAACGCTCCCTGTCTTGGGGGTCATATCATTTGTTTGTGCGATTACATAGTAAATCATTTTGTCTTAAAAATATAAATTCGCCCGCTGACTGGGTTCATATTTTTGGGTTAAATTTTGATAAATGACTTCGCAAGGTATGATTGATATTGTATTTTGGGAGAGCTCAGTGGAACTGAATCATGGTATTATATTCCGTGAAAAGATAACATTAATTATATTTAATACTAAACGTTCCGCCCCTTTGGTTTTCTTTAAAGTATGGACGTTCTCTCTCTTAGCGTATAATTATATGTACCATACATAAATACACAAAACTATAAATGAATTTAAATTGAATTGAATATAAAGCAACATAAATTTACTCCAGAAGTACGGATGCCTTAGAAACTACAAAACCTCTATAATGGACGCCATAAAAATAAATAGTTAATAAACATGTGGCAGAAATGGTGTCGCTCCGTGTTAGTAGGAACTCAGCTGCATCCAGATAGAACTGAAAAAGGGTTTCTAACATCCGTAAGAACGGAACAGAATCACTCGGGTGTCTGTCTGTCACAGCCAATTTTCTCCGAATCTACTGGACTGATTCTGTTGAAATTTCGTACACATATGAAGTTCATATGTGTACGAAATTTCAATTGTCATCCAAACACAGACGCGTTACGTATATAAATAAATTTTGAGTATGGGAGTCACTTTTGGGAACAAACTAGAAAATTTAAATTAAGTAAAATTTTTATTTAGAAATTTTTCGTAATTTTAAAATAAACAGTTTTGAAGTTATTCAAGAAATAAGACGATAAAGAAATAGAACAGAATAAACGCAATACCTCTTAATGGAAAAAATCGACTCCTCTATACATTTCTGTGCGCATAACTCGACAAAAGTACAGAACGGAAGATATTTTTTTCGCGATTCCTGGTTTCATAGTAAAAGTTGTTCATAATGATGAGTACAATGACCCTTTAAGAAGTATTGCGTTTATTCTGTTACACATTCTATATAAGTGGCAGGTAACATAAATTGGCAGAGAATTCTACACATTGGCTTGACTACCTATTCACATAGACGAACGGTTTTTTTGCCTCAACAACCTGTTTCCCAATTTAAATAACCCCCCACTTCCCACCAAAAAACTCTTAACCGTGTACATAAATAGCAAAACCTACTTTCAAGCCGAAATACCTTATTACAGCATAACTATTACTTTCTCAAGTCACAACGAGGGTTAAAACCGATTTATTTTTATCACGGAACCCTCGGATATTTAAGCTTGAATAGTTTTATACGCTTTCGCGATTGGAGGGGTCAATTCATACGTTATGAACCATTGGGTATATGATATTATGATGGGCCAAGAGTGTATGGGCCTTGTTTAGTGTATGGCCTTGTACGAGTCTTTGGGTTGAGTTTGTTTCTGGACGATTTGATTCGGATTGAATGGAGTTTGGACAATGGTGGCAGATAATTGGTTTTTGTAAATGGAAAACGAGGGCTGTCAGATCTTTGATGTCGAAGGCCGATCAATTCCGAAGTGTAGGTTAAATGTATGCCTTACTGTTCAGGAAAGTTAGACGTATGTTATGATATTAATAACAGTATTAAACTGATACGGTGACCAACAATTAAGTTGTTATATAAAAATTGGGATGTTTTGTGATGCATGAAGGATATAGTGGCTACAACCTGGGGTTGTATATGTCAAGAGTGAATAGGTTACTTCAAGGCAAGCGTGCTCCATCGTCGACCACATCATCGCTTACCATCAGGTGAGATTGTGGTCAAACGCGTGCCTATGAATAATATAAAAAAGACAATACAACGTGTTACAGAATAAACGCAAAACCTTTTAAGGGGTCATTGCACTCATCTTTATAAACAACTTTTACTATGGGACCAACACTGAAATCGCGAAAAAAAAAATCGACTGACCCATACATTTTATGTGCGCATAACTCGACAAATTGTACCTACTGAACAACTGATTTTTTTTTGGATCTTGTGATGCGAGATGCAAAGGACCGTTTATTGTGGCGACACTTAGGGGAGGACTATGTCCAGCAGTGGATGTCTTTCGGTTGATGTGATGATGATGACATTGTATATTTAATTACATAATTCAACCCCTAGTCGGGTTCAGTCAACTTTAAATGTAAAGTCACGGGCAATAGCTAGTGTGTGCACAGTAAAGGAATGTAGCAAAGTGACAATTAAAAGATGGAGTCTCAGATTCCACCTCCCCCCTCTGTACCATTCCATTCCCCTTAGAATAATTAAGTTCTGCCGCAGGGTTGGTACTGTTGGTAGCCTTGAGAAAATTCACCTTTGACCTTTAATTGTGTAGTGATGTTTTGGTGGAATTCTATGTGAAAAGGGCGACTGATTATCTGATGCTAGGTCACGGGTTCTGTATGGTGTCGGACGTGAAAGAATAGCCCCATCCCACCACTTCCCGTGGGTGTCGTATGAGGCAACTAAGGGAGTCACCAGAGAATGGGCAGCAGCATTCTCTGTACATTGCAATAGCTACACTGCGATCGCCAACCCCCCTTTTGGAGGAGGCCTATGTCGAGCAGTGGACGTCTTTCGGCTGTTATATGATCAGGTCGCGGGTTGTAGCAAGGAGGTCAAGATTCCTAAGGAAATCTATTTATTCCACTTCTTCAAGAAAGTCTTCTGAATGTGTTTTTGTAAGTGTATTTTGTGTCTTAAACCAACTTTGTCTATTAGAGAAATACGCAATCAATGCGGTTTAATTTAGGTAGGTATATGAGACAAAAAATGGTAACGAATGTAAAAAGGTTTGTTAATCGGTAGTGAGAACAACCAGCATCACTTTTAATCCTAACAAAATTGCAATAAAAAAACATTACCTAAAAAAACAATCCGCCGCACACAAACTCCAAACAATCTTAAAATTCGCTCAACCGCTAAACACCACAATCCCTCCAACTTTCCGAAACCTCTCCAATCTCCATGGAAATTTCAAAACATCGTATTAATTCGTTTAAAACTTTCCTTACCCAATACGCTAACCCTATTCGTATGGCAAATCTCGCGTACTACGCGGTACGCAGTACGCAAGTAATACGCATGTCAAGTCTAGCGTTTGTAATTAAGAGGGCATTGTACTGAGAAACGACGAATTTGTTACTTGTAGGACGCTTGTCACACCGAACTGTAATTGTAATTGAGTTTCTGCGCTGAATTTTGCTCGCAAGCGAGCGTTGAGATGTAAATTGTAGGAAATGTACGAGGCGAAATGCGATTTTTGTTTTTATCTGGTTTTTATTGCGCTGTGAGTGTGTTTTAGACTGAATGTTTTTTTTTGGTTTTAATATTCTAAAGGCTTGTCTCTTAATGCTTTGTAGCTAGCTAGAGTAAGGGCAAGTTTTTTTAACTGTAGTTAACACAACCAACACTCTAGGTAACAATTTGATTGTTAATGCATTTTAACAAAAATTAACCCCACTAAATATTGGTTGAGTTAATTACGGATCAAAAACCGCACACTTTTTTTGAGTCTTAGCTAATTTATTTTTCGTTGAATATACTCTTAAATATTCTACTAATATCTGCGGGTATAATAATAAAGATATATATTTGTTTTTAATACTACATTCTTTATTTAAATTTATAGAAAAATCCAAAAAGACAACTAGTTAAACAGAATAAACTTTAAAATATTAACATGATAATAGAAAATAAACTCAACTTATTCGAGTCACGATAAAAGGTAAATATATTCGCTCAATGTTATTGTTTCATTCCGATGTAAAAACAGTTATTTGCATTGGCAATACATTTGATAAAAGCGCGTAGACTTTTACGGTTGAAGGTTTAAAATTGAGGTCGATAACTTCTTTGTAATTTAATTAGCATTACTAACTTTTGCTAGCGGCTTCGCCCGCGTGAATGGAACGTACTCTTGGAAAAAGCAACTCATGTACTATTCTAAACTATTATCTATCATCCCATGGGTGTCGTAATAGACGACTAAGGGACTCACAAGAGAATGGGCAGCAGCATTCTCTGTGGGTCTGTCATGTGCAATTGTGCATTGCAACATCTACACTGCGATCGCCAACCCGCCTGCCAAGCGTGGCGATTATGGCAACCAGAGGGGGTTGCCATAATGCCCCTTGGGGGAGGCCCATGTCCAGCAGTGGACGTCTTTCGGCTGATGATGATGATGCTGATCCATCTCTGTGCCAAATTAAATCCAGATCCGTTCCGGCATGATTCAGTAACCAACATTCATCCATTCATCCAAACTTTCGTATTTATAGTTTTAAGATTCATCAAAGAAAAAACTTAATTTTCAAAACAGTAGGTTTTTTTTTCACAGGGAACAAAAAGTGTGATGTCTGAGTGTAACAACTTGTTACTGCGACAAAATGTTATTTTAAATCTCATTATTAATCTTCCCCTATAAAAAAAAAACTCCTACTTTAGACCGTACTGACTCATAATAAAAGCAAACTTGTGAGCAAGCCTGCCCAACATAGTCTAATGGCTAGTTTACAAAGTGCGAGCTGCTGACTGGACAATAGACAGATACTCGGATTGCCTACTCGTATGCCAGTAGCTCGGCTCGTCTTAGCTGTATTTACGCTGATAGTAGCTGCACAGTCTCTTACGAGGCGCAGCACACGTAAAACAGGTTCCACTCGCAACTGCCTGGCTAACACTGGCGAGCTTCTGCCGAACGGGTCCGAACGATGCGAGTGATGTCCGAGCTGCTGCCATGTGCGCGATACTGTCAGCGGGCAGGCGAGTGAAAACAAATAATGTTGAAGTAACTCGGATGCGAGCTACTATCCAACAAGCACGCGCCAGTAACTCGTATAGTACGTCCAAAAGATGCAAGTTACTCACTGCAGCTACTCGGGAGGCTGACTGGCGCGCTAACTCGCACTGTGTAAACTAGCTATAAGGCATTGTCCTTATAAAAAGCGATCAAAGTCAAAAGTCAAATTAGGCTGAGTGCCAGCACTTTTTGAACGTCATAGTTCTACATAAAGACAGTCCGTCACCACTTCCTGGTATTTTAGTTGGGAAGAAGTGCGCGAATACAAAATAAGATCCGCGTATTCGCGTGATGAATACTCTATCAAAAGGGCGACGCCTAAGATTAATTTAAGTGCAAACCCAGCTGTGTATAAGAACATGAATTTATTATTTATTTAATTATTTTTTTTTTTTTTTTTAATGAATTCTGTAACTTGGCAATCTGTGTTAACACAATAAGCCATTCAGTTGGGGTATCTCGATCTATGTCTTTTTAGCAGAAGGAATTCTTATAGGTCCCTTTCATCTGGTGTCACCATATCTCACGGCAAATGTAGAGACGCTATGCCGTTTCAATCGGGAATATGTAATACTTCCTTTGCCTTGTAGTTTGGATGCCAGTTCGTTGACGTGAGTAGATATTCTCGTCTGATAGCTTTCACTATATCTAGCGATCTCTTGTTTGACGGTAGTGATCTTTAGGTCCTCGTGTATATATTTATTGCTTACATAGTAGGGTATATATCTAGCATGGCTCTCAGAGCCATGCTAGATATTTAATCATTAACGCTCACAAAAGTACAAAGGAGGATTAAATGCCTCAAGGCATTTGACATTTAAATCCTAAAATCATAAAACTCGCGACGAACGGTGTGACATACATCCATCCAACACAATGTTACGCTGTAAAACTTGAGTCGTGTTCGGTGTGTTTAACTTTTATTATAATTCGGATAAAATTGTTCATACGAGTCTTAAATTGTGAAGAACATGAGTAATTCTGCTAAGACTTTGTAACAGTTTCAAGGATTTGGTGGAACAAGAAAGAATGAAAATACCAGGAAGGTAGATTTTGAAAGAGGTGCAATTGAATAGGAATCTTCATTTAATAATAATAAACCTTCCTCAATATTTTTTTAATTTTTATACCTTTTTATTTCAATATTTAAAAATGTAATTTATATGTTTATACAATGAATAAAGGAAATAATAATAAGTTTATGCAATATAAGTAGTTTGTACATGGTATGTACAGAGTTGTCTTATCTACTTAAATGCTATAAAGCAAAACCAGTACACCAAATATAAAATGGGTCATAGGACTCTCTTTCCTAAACCAGGCAGGAAACCTGTATGTATCTTAGGAAAGAGTATTGATTTCAACTGACCACACATTACAGTTCATGAGCTACAGCCAGTTGTTGTTTAGTCCGTTTCGTATCCTTAAAGTTCGGAACCCTCTACTATAGCTGATTAGTGTAATGTTGGATGCATTGTGCTCACATAATATAATCAATTGATTAATGTACCTATGTATACAAAATATTGTAAAACTTATATTTGAAAAGAGTAACTATGGAGTTTCTTGTCCGTTCTTCTCCATAAGAATCTACTCTTTGCGAATGGACAACTAGAGTCACTTATATTTTAATTTTAAACTGTAAATTTGACGTTCAAATGTGCCTTTTAATGGTCTAGTTGAAATAAATGAATTGCCTTTGATATTTATTTTTCTATCGGTAAAAAAGACATGACACAACTTTAAACGTTTGGTTTTGTCGTTTTTGAAGCCAGGTTAAGCAAAGGTTAAAAAATAGAAAAATCCTGTCTTCCGTATCCTGCCTCTCTCAGGTCATCACTCTTTCTGTTTGAGATCAAAGAATTACACAAAAAAAAACTTCACAAATCTTTGACATTTCCTCCAGGCCTTCATAAAAAATTACGGCTTCAAAATCCTTTATAATTACGAAAATAGCACGAAAAAATAAAAATATTATAAAAATTCGTAAAAGTGTACTGTTTTTGTACAAAATTATTATAATGCCAAGGGTTTTCCTCCCGCGATTGGCTCTGGGCTATTTTACTTCACTGTCTATTCTCTTTGTGTGGAACGCCTTTGTTTTTGTGGCCTGTTGTTAATTTTTTATTATTTTATATTTATTTTTTTGTATGTTTTTAAAATACTTCACCCCCTATAGCGTTTGTGTAGGGGTGGGATGGTGTCGAAGATATTTTATTTTTGATGTCGATGTTTTGAACAGCATTTATACAAAAGCATATTAAGTAGTTGCATAATTTCAGCTTGGACCTAAAAATATTAAAATAAACTAAATTAGTGGTTTTATAAATAAAACCTGTATGGTGTCGGACGTAAAAGAATAGTACCATCCCGTCACTTCCCGTGGGTGGCGACTAAGGGACTCACCAGAGAATGGGCAGCAGCATTCTCTGTACATTGCAACAGCTACACTGCGGTCGCCAACCCGCCTGCCGAGCGTGACGGAGGGGGGGAGGCCTATGCCCAACAGTGGACGTATTTCGGCTGATATGATGATGATGAAAAATAAAACTGTATCAGAGTACAGTAAAGAAACCAGGAAAAAATATAGATCTCTACGTAAAATTTATGACAAAAATCTCTCTTGACTCTTGAAAATGATACCGAATCCTCAGATACATCATCTTTGATTTATTAACCTTTCGACTCAGCCGCGGCTTCCTGCGAATATGTCTTGTAAAAAACTTTTAACATCCATCAGTCTTCGAAATAAGATTTGAAAAAGCCGAAAACCTTAACCCTAAGATTAGATTCAACCTTTATCTAACCAAACTTATTTGATTTATTAATCCAGCCTTGTCCAGGCCCCAAAAAAAAGTATTTCTGACAACCATTATTTTGCAAGGGATTCCCGCAAAGTAACGCCTTATTCAATCAATTATAGTACCTTGCTTTAAGAAAATAAAATACTTAGCAACAAAATTTTATTCGGAATTTCAGTAAATCTTGTTACTTGTGGTAAGAAAAAAGATTGTGTTTTAAGGCTTTTTTGGGATTTTATAATGTCGCCATGGAAACTGATTTATATAAAAGACAGAAGAGCTGGAGTTTAAAAGGGATCAAACGGCATCAACTAGACCAAGAAGATAAAGATTGGTTACAAAAACTCAGTAAAATCCTTTGCTGTTGATAAGTATTACAGTTCTTAGGTTTTTAGTTTTCCTATCTGAGTGGAAAAAGGTATTTTAATTGAAAAAAAAACCTTTTCGATGTATTTTTGACAAATAACAAGAACAATAAATAATCTCTACAAAGTATTATACTTAACTGTTTAAAAAAAAAAGGAATTTCAAAATTTTAACGTAATTTATAATATCGACATGACACAGTCCCATCACTACGCTATGTAAGCCGAGCATAGGGGAAAGAAAACAAAGTGCTCGATGTTATTTCACGATGGAATTTAGCGAGCTCATAATGAAACACCATGTTTTAATAAAATAATACAACATGAGCTCATTAATATGTATGAATAAAAAGTGTTAATTAAAGCTAAATTTCTTTGCTAATGTCACAGCTGCACGTGATAGATTGCTTCACACCTTGCCTGTGCAATTATGCAGTAGCTATAATTAAGGGCGAGTTCTATGATCCATAGTTAACCAATGGTTAAACAGTTAACTATGTATCAAAAAACTCTCCCTAAGCCAAGGCTGAACGTTACTTCTAAAGAGTGAACGTTACTTTAAACGTTACTTTTAAGCAAGCGTGATCCATCGTCGACCCGATCATCGCTTACCATCAGGTAAGGTATTCGCGCGAGTCTATCACTAATAATAAAAAAAGGATTGGAAGTTTTTAGAAGTACCTAACGAAGCAAACAAGATACATCTCTTGCATAAACGTTGAAACTAAACGTCATTGGATTAGCGAAGTGCAGGACCTTATTTATTTTCAAATTATTTTCGGTACAAAAGCGAGGTAAAACAAAACGTTTAGAAAAAAATTGCTTTTAAAAACGCAAGCATTGTTAAAATACTTTTTACCCTTCAAAACGTACATAAAACTACCACCTGATTCATTCCAAACCAAACCCGAAAAATCAGCGTCAACATGAAAAAAAAAATATTTGCAACAAACAGAATCCAATCATAATTTTCCGACAAATTACATTTTTGCAGGGGAGGCTGGGGCAAAGCAAACAGCCCACTCGAACGAAGCGACACGCTGCCGAAGCGGACATGGACTTAGAGCCATGAATTATTAATTTCCCATTTAAACCGGCACTGGCAATGTTTGCTTTTCCCCAATGTCCCCCTATTGACTTTATCGCTAGTCGATGGTGGGGGAATTAATTGCGTTCCAAGACGAAAATTTCGAGACTGATCAATTTCGATTGTAGCTTTTAGGCCTTTGAAGAACGATGGCGTTTCTTTTAAAAGAAAAATAACTTTGAAAGAACGAATTTTGAGATCGAGATATTGGGGTATTCGGTTTGCGTTTTAAGCTTGAGAATTATTCGTCGTAAGTGTGAACGTTAATACTCGCATTTTATTTTTATCAGTTCGTCACCGGATTTTTATAGTTCCGAACGACCAAATGAACATACGGACCCTTTATAGGACTACTTGTGTGTATGTATGTCCATCTGAATCAACTGGACCAGTTCAGTTGAGTACAAGTTACAAGTCATGAGTGTAAAATTAACAGCCAATTCCAAAATGTCACTGGATACAAATGCGGCAAGAATGAAACGATATAGCCAACGTAATAAGGCTAGAAATTCAGAAAATTCACAGCGAAGCAAAGAAAAAGAAGATACAAAATAGTTCTTTAAATAGTAAATCAGGCGGTCTGTTTTCCTTAGCGCTGCAAAATGAAGAAATAAGAATTTCCCAACGCAATTTCCAGTTCTAAAATTCGAAATTAAAGCTAGAGGAGTAAGAGAATAAAACTTACATTCTCTATTCCGTTTTCGCCCAGTTTCCTCTATTTAAATTCTGAGTAAATTTGGGTCGAAACTATTAAGAGAACATGTGCCGACTTGAGTTACATGGAGATGTTAAGATTTTCAACTTAATTTTGCTTTTTTAAGCTGAAAAAGTAAGTAAGTAAACACCTTAAGTTTTTTTAGGGAGCATTATTTACTTCAACTAGGAGCGATACTTTTACTTTGTATTCTTGCAAATGTTTTTACCATACAAAAATTAGGCATAATATGAGAGATTTTAGAAATGTACACACTCCATAATACGCAGAAACAATTGCATGGATGTAACCTGCACAGAAACTGATTTTCCTAAAAATGTAGACACATAAGACGATATTTATATACGAAACTAAAAACACTACGTCTGCATTCATATAGAGAAAAAAAATATGTCTGCTAGCAAGTTTAAAAAAAGGTTTTATCAAAGCATCCAGGTTCACGCACAAAAAGCAAACGACAAAACAATAAACAAACAGAACTTTTAAACCTCGCCACTAGATGGCGTTGTGCTCTCGTTACTCCTTGAATGTAAACGTTGAACCAGCAGTCTCAATCGAACGGTCGGTTAATAATTCATGTCTGTCGTAGCTGTGTCGTCGGGAGAAAACAAACCTAGCCGAGTTGCGAATTTGTGAAACGATGTGGAAGAGTTGTTTTAGAGATCAGCTGACTGACGTCGAAATATAAACTAAAAAGTATGATAATCGAGAAACTGTACTAGAAAACCTGAATGGTAAAATTGGACCTATTTTAAGCTTGGTTTACACGGAAAAATAACTTAGCTCTCGATTGTATCACACTGAGCACATACAAGTTACTAATTAAAATTTGAACTTATATGAGCACGAATTTTTCGAATGTGGTCATTAGTAATTTTTATTTTGGTGCAATGAAGACGTTAAAAAAACAAAAAAACTTTATTTCATTTTATCAGAAGGAAAAAAAGAAACAAAAATGCTTCACAAAATCACTTGTCCAGTCCATCACTAAAGTTTTCATTTTTCTAAACTAGATGTCGCTACAACTGAATCTAATGTAACGTCAATAATACATGCAAAGCCGTCTCGGAGTCGTGTCGTATTGTTGAATCACACCTTTTGCTTACAATTTGTTTATAGAAGTCGTGTGTGGGGGCTTAACTTTCGCGTTGTTTTCGCTTATAGCGTGCGGGAGGGAATGGAAATATTAAGCATACCGTATGTGGGTGTAATCTGGTTATTGAGTTACTTTGATCTGGATTTTTGAGTTAGGATTGTGTTCAATCCATACTATGGGCAGTTTAAAATTAAACCAGCTATTGGTAGGTACTGAAAAGCTACCTTTCTTAACATTAAATGAACTGGACAAAAATAGATTATTTCGACCCGTGTGTAATATAGGTAATGTAATTAATACTGCAATAAAATCACAAAATTATGATCAAATCTATTAGCGTTTTCAATCACACATACAAAATATAGAGTTATCTATATTTATGTATGTTTGTCTTCGCATTTCTCCAAAACTGGTATTCGAATTGTGACTTTTTAATTTTAGTTAGTCTTGACCCATTTCAACTTAGTGGGAAGATTAAAATTATTGAAAATTCATAATTTAATTAAATACAAAATGTTCTATCCCTTTGCCGAGATTCGCCTAAGTCAGTTAAATAATAAGTTTATAAAGGTCACAGACCGAAAACCACCTCGGCATCGAACCCAGTAGTTACATGAGCTTCTTTTCGAATACTGTTAAACCGACAAACTCAAGTCAGGGGGGCTACTTTCTAAGCCCGAAGTCCGTAGTTTCAGGCTTAGTTGCGGGCGTATTCTAGTCCGTATCACCCAACCACTAAGAATTAATGACATGATTTGACAGTTACTGTCAAATCGTGTAGTCATTCATTCTTAGTTCGGGTTCGGAACTAATCGTAAGTCCGTAGGTGATTAGGAGTAGAACACGCCTGCAACTAAGCCCGAAACTACAGACTTCGTTTACTAGTTAGTCCACTTTGTCTCACAGCAGGGGAGAACGACCCAATTTGATGCGATTGTGACAAAAATATCACCGACGCGGGAGATGTAACGTTCTTATTATTGTCGTCATTACTTATTTGTCTGATCTTTATGTAATATATAATAAAATATTACGAGTACATATTGTAATACTAGTCAAACAATCTTTCAAGGACAATGATTATGGAAAATTGGTACTGATTGTGATGTTTTGACTTGGTGTCTAAGCTATTTTTATTTAACTTCATACTATATTCCAAAGGGAGGAGCTCGTGGCTAACGATTAACAGCCGCAATAGCCGATCTTCAAGGTTAAGCAACGCTTGCCAAGGTTGGTGTGTGTATGGGTGAAAATCTTAACATTCCGAGTTCCTTCCGTGCCTCGGAAAGCACGTTAAGTCGTTGGTCATTAACTGAGTAACTCGGTACTCATAGGCAAGAAAGGTGTCAGATTTTCTGGCTTCTGACTATATGTAACGACTGCCAAAGATCTAAAGAAGACAGCCGGGACCGTCGGCTTAACGTGCTTTCCGAGGCACGGAGGAGTCTCGGTATGTTAAGATGGTCACCCATGCACAAAACAACCTCGGCAAGCGTTGCTTAACCTTGAAGATCGACCCGTGCAGCTGTTCTTATTTAGCCACGAGCTTGGGTATACTTGGGTTGGTTTAAAACCTGTAATTTTGTCATCTTTTAATTACTTACATAGTACGCTGAGCTGGACAGTGCTTCTCATAGGACTGTCTCTCTGCAAGGCCTCGTGTCTGGCCTCGCACGTGAAGTCTGCGTAGTCATCGTCTGCTGTCGCTTTGAAGTTTACTCTGTTAACAAGGATATAAGATTTATAATTGATTGATCATAAGGTAGGAGGAGGATAAGTTGGCGAAGAAGGGAATAATTTTTGAGCTTTAACTACAAGGTCGACAAAATAGATTTTATATTGAAAAAACATTACAAACTTTGTACATGGTTTTTTTATAGAATTTTACCTAAAATTGTCAACTAAGTAAGAAGTTAAACAGACTGTAGCGGCATCAATGCCGCCACATGAAAAACTAAGAAGCAAAATTTGTACGGCAACAAAAATAACCGCAACGCCATCTACGACGAACTAACAACGAAATCTTGCATCGCGCAAGCAAAGTTCTCCGTGCGATTTGAACATGTACAACAGTCCGAATATCAACTATCGGGCAGTTGCCCACCAGACATAATAACCGTCTGGTCGGAGGATCCTCCCTTTTCATTGGAGGTGTGCGGGACTTTACTCACTGTTACTCCATAAAGCTACTTATTTATCTTTAAAGCCTGAGCATATATTGATTTGTAATATATATTGATTATAAATAAAAACCGCAATTTTTGCTGTTTCCGAAATCGCTTTTTACTCGTGTTTTCTACAAAAAAGGTAGGTACCAAATTCAATATAATTATACAAACTGGAAAAAATATTATCCACGCTATAATAGCCACACTTAATAGTCGAAATCTTCCAATTAAGAGAACAGTCCCACTGAGATTTTGAATTGACTCAGAAATTAAATTAGTGCACGAAGTTTGACCACTTATCTATTAATTTAGAATGTCTTCACACATAGTTATTTCCCAAGTATTGATTGGTATTCCCCCTAACCTAGATGAAAAGCTTCAAGAGACCTTATCAATTGATTTAATGAGGCAGCGGAAACTTAGAGTTAAAGGAGCAGATAAGGCATGGCGATCAGTGTTGTTTCTTCCCCGTATATGGAGGGATCTTTTTGGCAGAATTGTCTACATGGGCATCATTGCCATAAACAAAAGTAGAATAGATGGAGAGATCTTTGCGCAACTGTTAAGCACCTACAAAGAAACATGGAGAGCATCTCCACGTTCCTGTGCCAGCTTCATCCAAGTTTGGCATGGCAATAGCGTCGTCTGCCCATATCGCTGCTAGACGACCAACACTTCATACTGTCGCAAATGAAAGTCACATCAGCCAATTGCCGTCCACTGCTGAACGTAAGCCTCCCCCAAAGAGCGCCATCCTGGTCTTGAGCGGTCCGCATCCATCCGCTGCCAGCCACCTTCTTCAAATCATCGATCCATCGTGCCGCAAATTCAAGGTTGCTCAGTGTGCAATGGAGGAAGCAATGCTCGAGATTTCACTGGTGGATACAATTAGCAACGAAGTCATTCGCCAGAGAACTAGAGTCACTGACGTTGCGCGTAGAATCAGCATGCTGAAGTGGAAGTGGGCCGGCCATGTCTGTAGACGGACAGACGGTCGATGGAGCAGACATGTGTTAGAGTGGAGACAAACACACAGCACAACATCACCAGACAAATGTTGAAATGATGATTGTTTTTATTTTTTTAAGACAGACGTTTTTAAAATCCCGAATAGCTTCCTAGGATAATATAAAAGTTTATGTCCATTATTATGTATTCGCTTGTACAAGTAAGTAAACGATCCTACAACAGATGTGAGCAACAGCCCCATGGCGCACAAAGTAATATGCACCGGCTGGCGAGTCTTAGAAAATAACAACATGAATGTGTAAAATCTTTATCTTTTACTATGCTACAGTGTAAAAGATAGATGAAAACATCCTTTTTTTATTTTTATCATTGATACGCCGAAGGATCGCCGAACTGAAGTGGGAGTGGGCAGGGCACATTGCTCGCAGAACAGATGGTCGATGGGGCCGAAAAGTTCTGGGGTGGCGACCGCGTACCGGAAGACGCAGCGTTGGAAGACCTTCCACAAGGTGGAACGGTGACCTGGTGAGGGTCGCGGGTAGCCAATGCATGCGAGACGTACGAGACCGGTTGTTATGGCGACACTTGGAGGAGACCGATGTCCAGCAGTGGACGACTTTCTGCTGATACGATGATGATGACGTCATTTCTCTATAATGGATTAAATGGATGTCCCAAATGTACAGAAAATGCTGCTGCCCATTCTCTGGTGAGTCCCTTTGTCGTCTCTTACGACACCCAAAGGAAGAGATGGGATGGTGCTCTTATTTTACGTCCGACACCATACAGAACAGAAATAACGTAAGAATGTAAAAAATCTCCAGGATTGGTCAAGCCGTTTGCGCGTGAAGAAGTAACAAACATACACACACACAATCACAAACTTTCGCCTTTATAATATAAGTGTAATTACTATTTATTATATGTATTATTATAAATTAAATATTATAGTGTGTTAGTAGATACTGAGTCTTTCTCAAGGCGTTTCACCACAAAATCTTGACCCAAATAACTACAAAACATGTAACTTACATATTTTTCTATTTATGAATAGATACAAGGGTGTGAGATATCTATGCAGAACCGTTATTACAAGACGTGACTCTGAGCTAGATTCTAGTTCAGATACATGTTATCGTAAATATGCTATGCATAATATGTGTTTAAGAAAACCGAGTTTCAAGATAGCGATGAAAAACTAGGGCAGATGTGGTTGAAACTATTTGGGTTTTTAGATATAACCATGTTCCGTAATGCCGTTTTAGCATTTTATCAACATCTGCCTAGCCTTTTGCTACCTATACAACGTGTAACTGATTATTGTTCGTTGTGTTCAGGTTGTATTTTTTTGTAAGAAAGTTTTTTAGTTTATACTTTTCAGTGGTACCCCCCATCATGTGTGTGCAGTACGGGTAGGCCAGCCCATGCAAAATGCCCAAAAAAAAATTCGCATCGTCGGTATCGTGATTTCAACCTGAATCAACAGTGAATAATGTGGTGAGCTTTTTTTGGGTATTATGTATGGGCTGGCCTACCCTTACTACTGCGTGTAATACTGCACGCCCATAACCCCCATACCTAACTAACAACACCACTGGAAAGTCACAGGAAAGCAAAACACGCAATTTCGTTTACTTTGATAATATATTTTCAATTCCTCTAGTTATTTTGATTAAACCAAACTACTGAACCGATTTTTATAAAATTTCTATGGGACCAATCGGTACGAATATCCTTTCAATCGGTACGAATATCTTTTCACTTAAAAAAAAAGAATTAATGACAGAGTTATGAGGTAACAAACAAAAAAAAATACAACCGAATTGAGAACCTCTTCCTATTGTCATTTGACGTATTTGAACTTTGCCTATAAAACTGAAGTACAAAGTAAACACTTTTTACTATATTTTTAATTTTAAAATACTGCTTAGCCGTTAAAATAGGAACGGTCGGTAAATCTTCACACGAACTTTGACCCAAATAAAAAAATATTTTACTATGTAAGTTATTGACGTTTATTATTATTACTTACATACTCAAGGGATTGATTTAACGATGTTTACTTACTTATACTACCGGAATAATACTTCCTTATTTGTCATGTCAATCATTAATATGTGTTAAATAGCTCGTGGAGGAGCAGGCTTGTGGCTAAATAATAACAGCCGCACGAGTCGAGCTTCAAGGTTAAGCAACGCTTACCAAGGTTAGTCTGTGGATGGGTGACCATCTTAACATACCGAGACTCCTCCGTGCCTCGGAAAGCAGATCTTTGGCAGTCGTTACGGATAGTCAGAAGCCAGATAATCTGACACCAGTCTTGCCAAGGAGTACCGTGTTACCCAGTTAATGGGTTGTGGAGGTCTGGTAGGCAGCCGCTCCACGTAAAATATTGGTATTTAGCTGAATCCGGTTTGACTGGAAGCCGACCCCAATATAGTTGGGAAAAGGCTAGGCAGATGATGAAATAGACAAACATGTATAATCACCAGTGGTCGGAATGGACAGAGCTATGTTTGGTACTTGCGACAAGGTTTCATAGTATGGACATGCCAGAGATACCGGGATTCAATAACACTGGGATTTAAAAAATAAACTTGTTAAGGTTTGTGATGATTTTTAGAGGTACTCGTGTGTATGTATGCCACGGATCCCTGACAATTATTAATTAATATAGATTTGCAATATTTATGATTATTATATGTTGCATGCCATACGGTAGAATGTACTGGATCCAATTGTTTTTCCCTTTACACCATCAAAACTATGTTTTGTTACCTACATTCTTTGCAAATAAATGATTTCTGATTCTGATTCTGATTATATCTGAACTAAAATAAAACTAGAATGAACCGCATAAAATTAGATAATTCCTAAACTTACGTGAAACAAATCGTGGTGGTACGTAAGTTAGGTCGTTTTTTAGATAGCTAAGATTTCACTTTTAAAATCTTTACTTTCAACCAGCGGATAAATTTAAAATCCTGGGATCCAAGTGTCATATCCATATTAATATATACAGGCCTTTGACCCCAAATAGCTCTCTGCCTATTCCGACCACTGATAATAACGTGTCAATGTAATTAATACAAATTAAGGCTCTCCGACAGACAGATGCGAGTGTGCGACGCACGCAGAAACGTGATATCGTATTTTAAATTATTATTATATTATATAGGTATTTATTATTTATTTTATTTTATATTTTTTTATTTATTATTTTATATTATATTTAATTATATTTATTTTAAAAATTGCTCAAATCTGCAGAAAAAAATCTATTACTACGTGTTATCGTATTGAAGCAACACGTCTCAGTGTTAACAACATTTTTTAAAAGTAAATATTTATTTGTGCTTTTAAGTGTACAATAAACGCAAGCTTTTGTAATAGTGAGAATTTTTTTAGAAAACTCACCAACGAAACAAATACTAAACTGCATGTTGCTGCCTTTATAAAACGAATTAAGACCCAAAACATGTCCTGCACTAACACTGCAGCATGTCCACCAAAAATCCGAGAAATTCCTAAAAACATCAAGCCATTGTGGCCACACATTTAATTTCAGACGGGACGAGTCCCGTAATTCCCTCCCTGTCACTTGCGCGACGTCCCGGATCCGGTTTAATCCGGTTATATCGGGTTAAATCTGCAATAATGCGGAATTTATTTCATTGCAGACTTTGTGACTTGCTTTTAATGGTAGTACACATGTTTAAGAGAATAGGATTAGATGCGACTGCCTTTTGTTTTTATGTTTGTTTGTTTGTTTGAGGTGTTTGGTGAGATTTTGAATGTGAGAAATTTGTCCAGTGTATATCGAGTGACATTATGGCCGTACGAGCATTTGAATGGTTTTGTAAGAATCTGATTTCACTGAGTATCATTTTTTTTCTGGTTTCTAGAAAAACTTAAATGGCTACTGGCTAATAACATGGGCTGCAGCTGGAAATCAATGTAAGGCCTGACATTATGCTGGGGCCGTAACCGAAGATAATGGTCGTTGATGGAGCACCATCGACGACCATATCTTCGGTTTAAATCAGGTGACATTGTGGTCAAAAGCCTATCCATAGTAAAAAAACTGCCCAAGTGCGAGTCGGATTCTCACACGAAGGGTTCCGTACCATAAACCGAAAAAAACACGTTTCTTGTATGGGAGCCCCCTTAATTTTGTTTTTTTTTATTTAGTATTTGTTGCTACAGTGGCAATAGAAATACACACCGAGAAAATTTACGAACGGTTTACCTTTTACGATTCTTGAGATAATGTCCGCTGACGGACAGACGGACGGACGGACAGATAGCGGACGCTTAGTATTAGGGTTCCGTTGGTTACCCTTTGGGTGCGGAATCCTAAGAAGCTGCCCTTATTGCTGATGTGACGTTCGACGCTGTACATGCCAAATTGTTACAATGGAGTAATAATTGTGGACGTATATTTGACTGCACATGTTCTTATGGCATGTGTACTTTATGATTTGTCTGTGTTTGTCTAACCGGATATATATACCAGTATTTATATACCAGTATTTACGTCAATGGTGCCTACCTGTCTCACTTAAGATTTGCAGATGACCTTGTGGTTTTCGCTGAGAACTTCGATGACCTCCAAAAAATGGTTCAAAATCTTTATGATGATTCTTTTAAGGTGGGTCTTAGAATGAATATGGCCAAGACGAAGGTTATGGCAAACATCTTCAGCGATTCAAATTCTAGTGTTAAAGTTGGGAATGAATCGTTGGAGATGGTGGACCGATATGTTTATCTTGGCCATATCCTTTCATTTGGCAAAGAACATCAACAAACGGAGATATCGAGAAGAATACAGCTTGGATGGGCCGCTTTTAGCAAATTGGATGACATTCTGAAGTCTGCCAAAATTCCACAATGTCTGAAGTCCCGCCTCTATAACCAGTGTGTTTTGCCCACCATGACTTACGGTGCTGAGACATGGACGCTTACACAGGAGGCTGTGTACAGACTGAGAGTTGCACAGAGAGCCATGGAGCGTTCCATGCTTGGCATACGTCTATTAGATCGAGTTCCAAACGTCGAGATCCGAAGACGTACGAAGGTTTTCGACATCGGAAAACGAATTGCGGATTTAAAATGGGGCTGGGCAGGACACCTGGCAAGGCGCGGTGATGATAGGTGGAGTAAGACAGTGACCGAGTGGCGCCCGAGGACTGGAAGAAGAAGTGTTGGTCGGCCGATGGCGAGATGGGCGGACGACATTGTTGCCATCGCGGGTAGAACCTGGATGAGGCTGGCACAGCAACGTTGGGATTGGCACAAGAGCAGAGAGGCCTATGCTCAGCAGTGGGCGAAGTCGGGCTGTGGATGATGATTTACATAAATTAACTACCTATTTGACTTATTTCTCCAAAACCAAACGAAAATGTAAACAAACTGAAACATCAAAAAAAAAATCGCAAGCAATAATTACAAAAAGAAAATATCAAATAAAAACTGCATTTCCAATTTTATTTACCACCGATACAAATAAAACACGCTCGAAAAGAAACAAAAAAACGCGAGTGTATCTGCAAGCTCACCGTTTGGCAAAAATTAAACGAATGATATCGTGTTAAATAAAAATAAAATATTTTATGACGGGATACAGTCATGCCATGTATCATGGACGATATTTGGATATTTTCCGTTAAGTTTTTCATATTGGATTACTACCGTTGTGATTATTTGGTAGAGAGAAAAATGAGGAATTTACTCATTGAGGCGCCGGCCCCACTGCGCGCGGTCTAGCGGTAAGGGTTCCGAGTTCAGCGTTTCGCGTTCACTGTAATCTTTGCCGGTGGCTTAGAATCCTACACATACAAGCAGTCAGACCGCGACAGTCAAAAAGAACGCGCGTTCTGTCGTTGTTCCATTTTTTGCAAAAGCTGGAAGGAAGGTCACGATGGCCGACGAGATCGAAAAGTTTATTGAATTAGTGAGACACTAACGTTTTTTTTATGATTTATGAGACATTTGGTTGAGAGTGACATTTAGTTTTGAGAGCGTGTGACGTGTTATCACTGGTAAAGTTTACTGGACTTCAGATTTCTAGATCGTTTACTGTGTGCGCATGTGTGAACGAGGAACGAAGAACTCGACCGCAGAACGCAGATCGCCTTGGCGGTGTGTTCAGTCCCTGATCTAGTGGTTGAAAGTACTGTAGCGGCCTCAATGCCGCCACATGAAATACAAAGAAGCGAAATTTGTACGGCAACAAAAAAAAAAGAACCGCAGCGCCATCTACGATGAACTAACAACGAAATCCTGCATCACGCAAGCAAAGTTCTCCGTGCAATTTGAACATATACAACAGTCCGAATATCAACTATCGGGCAGTTGCCCACCAGACACAATAACCGTCTGGCAGGAGGATCCTCCCATTTTTCAGTGGAGGTAGGCGGGACTTTACTCTCTGTACCGCATACCTCTACAGCGGTACTGCTTACAACAAGATTCTGGATTCCCGAGCAGGGAAAAGTGTTGTTAAACTTTTATTCTGAAATTTTCGATCGTCGATTTTTTTTGTGCCTAGTTGATGACAATAGGCTCGTCCTTATTCTGCCCTAGACCTGGTGTCAGATTTTCCGGATTCTGACCATCTAAAACCACTGAATAAGATGTCATATTCAAATGACAGCTGGAACCAACTGTTCCACGTGCTCTCCGAGGCACGGAGGAGTCTTGGTACCTATGTAATATATAGTCCCATCCATCCACAGACTCACCTTGGTAAGCCTCGCTTAACCTCATAGATCGGCCCATGCGGCTGGTGTTATTTCGTCACGAGATTTAACATATGTAACTGATTGAATGTGGATGTTCCTCTGGCTAGCCCTTTGGTTGATGCATGCGTAATAATATTATGTTATTTTAAAAATAAGGTACAATGTTTTTGTAAAAAGGAAAAGTAGATAACGTTGTATTCAAGGTTTTGAGTAAATAGAACAGCTGAAAAACAGCAACTTTGTTGTACTTTAGAAGCTTGTTGAGAACTATATTGTTGCGTTACTGAGAAAACGTGCCAGAACTATTTTGTTCACGCAAAAAGTAACGTTTCCGTCAATTTTATTTTTAAAATGTTGCCCCATTTTCAAGAAGTTATACAATGTTGACCATTTTTGCCTAAAAAAAATCTTGGAAACTGCTGTCGCTGATCGATACATTATATTTAAAAAAAAACAATCTAAAACAGCATTTAAAAAGGGCCACTTAAATGCTTGATATTTTTATTTTATTTCAGATCTATGTTTAAAGCACAAGGAGTCCAATTTTTTATACGAAGGTAAGTAATTACTTATTTAGCAAAGTTATTAGCCTAGGTTACATCAGTATTATTACTGCAAAATGGATATATATATGGCTATAACAAATGAGTACCGGTAAAACAGGGTAAATAGAAACTGAGGGGTGAATAGAAATAAAACTTTGAAGGGGATATTTACGTGATTTCAGTCTTGTTTGCAGCATTTACGGTCTCCAATTTAGTTGCATTAATATAAATAAAAAAGTTACTTTTTAGAAAACCAATATTAGTAAATTTCAGTGAAAAACCTCATCAAAGTTTTGTTTCTATTCACCCTTCAGTTTCGATTCACCCCGTTTTACCGGTACCTAAGACCCTCTTGTATGTTGAAGAACAGTTTGATATACCATTCTTGCCCCAAATCAAAAAACACTAAACATTTCTTGCCCCACTCTGTACAAACCTGTTTATCTGAGCCGATAAACCGACACCGTAATAATTTTAGTGCATTTAGTCATTTTCAGTTACGTGACATTTCGCCTAGCACGACTCGTAGTTTGTTGATATTAAATAAATCAAAATGTTGGACTCTTTCGCGCTGAGCTGAATTTCAAGTGGTTTTAATTATTTTATGGAGTATTAAATTAGGTACATTACATTTATAAATATAGTCAGAGCTGGGTAAAATATAACTTTGCTTTAATTAAAATACAAATTACAAAATACTATCTTGCATGTTTTTAAAATATGAAATACAACATACTTTTAAGTCGTGTATTTAAAATATAAAATACAAAATACAGTAGTATAACTATTTTTATTTAAAATGCAAAATAATTATTATAAAATACTGTCAAGTGATCGGTTAGGCTAGCCTTTTTGCTTACGAAAGCTATTGAGCGCTGTTTTCTGCAGAACGAACCCATTAATAAGATTGCTAAATGTATTTTGAAATCATAAGTATTTGAAGTAGGTACTAACTACAAAATACCTCAGCGTCATGTATTTCAAATACCAATTACAAATTATATTTTTAAGAAGTAATTGAAATACAAATACCAAATACGTATTTGTATTTCAATTACGTATGTATTTTAATTACAAGTTATTCAAATACTGCCCAACCCTGAATATAGTAGGGTGTTGTAAATGATTACGTTTGCCTTTAAACTTCAAACCTCCGTTTGATATTATTTCAGGCTAAATTAAATGAATACTATGAACTTTTAATGTGTCTTTAGAATGCCATACTTACATGAAATTGTCTGTTTGTAACATCAACATAATTTTCACTAAATGCATGTGAATACTTGATCACAATAACAGTCCAATAACTGACAGTTAGTTCCGACTAATCTCGGAAACTGCTCGATCGAATTTGAAAGGTTCACACTGGCAGATAGAAGATATTATAAAGAGAAGATGTGTAAGAATAATGAAATGAACTTGAAATCAACATCAAAAACAAAATAAAAAATGATTTTCATAAATGCGTAACAAACAATTTTACTGTTTGTTTGTTTGTTACACCTAAATCGCTAAACCGCTTGTGATACATTTTAGTACAATGATAGATAGAACTAGGACGCGGGCAAAACCTAGTTGTTATTATAAATGACTACTTTTATCACCTAAAAGATTGCCAATAAATTAAAAGCCACCATTTCTACTAACATTTATACTGAAACATAATTGGTATATATGCCATGTTATAACTCAGTCCAGCCTACAACGCTCCCCGCTGAAAACTTTTCAAAATTTTAACAATTTTCATGAAAAGTTGACGTCGTTACAAATCGTGATGTTTGTTCAAACTGTTTTTGAGTTTGTTTTACTTAAATTAAGGGTACAATGGAATGTTGGTTTGTTTGAAAATTGTTATTGGTACATTTTGGTAATGATTCCTGTAAAATGAAATATTGAGCTACTATTATGAGAATATGCAGATTCAATTTCACTCTCAATTTTACCCAACTTAGTTTAGTTATGATAACTAATTTAAGTAACATAATCTATTGCAAAAACCTTGAAATTATTCAAATATAGGACAAGGTGGAGGAAGGCTTCTCCCTTCCTGAGTAGCCTCGTAGTGTAGGTACAGCGTAGTTGTATTGTAACTACAAAAAATAATGAATTTGCATGCCGTAAGGCAGAATATAGCGGAAACACCCAATAGAGAACATGCATGCAAATTTTTTATTTGCAAAATTAAATACTTATTGGCTTTAGCAAACAATTATGAAATAATTTTTAAAATACCTTCGACAGCGAGAAAGTTATATGGCTTCAAAGATGCCAATTAGAAAGAGTAGTCCGATACGAACTCTGACGTCAAATACCATGTCGCCTATACAGCTGTCAAAGAAAGCAGCGTCTTCGCGAGAGGGACAGATATATTTGTTTAAAATAGTTATATCTCGTTTATTTTTCGATCAATTTTGATTCTTTATTCACTGTTAGTATTATATTTTTGTATATTTTCAGATAAACTGTATAGATACTAAATATTTTTTTCATGCATATTCCCTATTATATTAAATAATTCTGATTCTGATTGACAAGCTTTAATAAAACCTAATTACAATTTATCTCAACCAGAAATCAAATTCAGGACTAGGCACTAAGTCTGAGGGACCTCTATGTATAAAAAATATAACCCATCTCTAATCTGACCGCGTGAAGTGCAGCTTAACTTTCAGAATTTATCGATCCGTTTGTCTGTTTAACCCACAAACCCCTCTTAAATTAACCCAGGTATGTGACCCCATAACTTCCAGCAAGGGTCCAAAACGCTAACAAAATTACGGATCCCTAAACATCATGATATGATGTCAGTTCAACATTATATTAAAGGAAATGGTTCCGTAGCTGAAACTAATTTGTTTCTGACACAATCGCTGTCAAATTTTGACACAGGTTAGCTTGGGTCTAAGGGAATAATCTAATATTTCTTTATTAGAATACGTATTAAAATTTAATGATGACACTTTGTTTTTTTTTAACAGGATAAAACGAGCTTTCTTTCGCTCTCATAATAATTGATTGACGGAGGAAAATTGGAAATAATTAAGATGTTTTTCTTAATTTGAATGAATTAGAAAAAGGACGGAGTCTTGAGGTTTATTTCGTTTACCTATTTTTTTTGTAAGTGTAGATGTTTTCATAATGGTCTATCAAAAACCCATACTAAAAGCACATCCATTAACAAATATGAGTTAATTTTACTCGACTGCAGCAAAGCCTAAAAGGAAGGTAATGTTTTCCCCAGTATTCTAATAAGAGTTAGTTTTCATCTGGCAATGTTTAGATAACAATGACATGAATACACTATTTAGGCTGCAATATTTATTGCGGAATTTGTTCGAAAGAGTCACCGCGGCCCTGGAACGCAAAGGGCTTTAGAAGGAACACGGATGGGTTTTAGTCAGTAAGAGTCTGATACGCCCTTCCGCTCCACCCAGAGCGGAAGAAGTCCCATCCTTAAAAAGAAAAAAAAGGCTGCAATATTTCATTGCTGGGCCTCTCTGTGATTTTTCCTCCTTATCAATAAGAAATCAAAAAAATATTAAGATAAATTTAACCCTGGTTTTCTATAACACATTTCTCACTCAACCCTAAATTCCTTTCCAAGCTACTCTAGCATCAGCAACCAGTCGCCGTCATAACTATCAAGGAGTATAGTTGCAACTGCGACCAGTTTTTCTGCCGGGTCCCTATTGCAACCAGTTGTCAATTACTTGTGAGGACTTGATGTGTTCCTGTCGTGTTCGTTTTTTGTTTGGTAACCCTTATCGAGGTAAAGCGGTATTTGTGTTTTTAGTGTTGTAGGGAATAATCGCAGTTTGAACCAGGCTATTGAAGTTTTATAATTACGTTTCTGCAACTGGAATACAAGTCAGTTCATGTAAAGTTTTAAATATTTTAAGTGACCGTTCCTAAAATTGAAAAAAAATTATAGACTGCTAATACAATTTTCGTTTTTTTTTTTCTGATAGTGACCCTTAAATTACCCTACAGTGGGACAATGTAAAGGATAGTTAGGTTGGAAAAATTATTGTAAGGTTGGATTTCTTCGTGACTATGAAAGGATATTTATGTATGGGGAAAGCCCCCATAAATGAATATCCTTTTGTCTAATTTATTCTATTTCTTTATTACCATTTTGGAGTGGAACCCTCAAAACTACTAATTTTACGTTTTAAGTTCTTAAACCGCACATAAATTAAAAAAAAAAAGTTTTTGAAACTGTACCGTGACATATCAAATGATACGGCTTATTGTGAGGGTTTAAATTATACTATTTCATAAATTTAAAATTTTTGAAAAAAATAATTGACAAAAATGACTATCTAAAAATAACTAAATTTTGAAAAAAATGCAGTTATAGAATTTTTCTTTACCTATAGATTACAGGAAAACCGATAAGAAGTATATAGTGTTAATAAACATGTTACAAAAATGAAATTCGTTCGGAACCCTTTGCACGCGAGTCCGACTCACACTTGGCCATTTTTTTAAAGAAACTACACAATTCATCTAAACGCAGGTATTGTCGTGTTGTGGCCTTAACTTATTTGTTTTCTGTTTTATCGCAATAGGTGCCAATCTTTAATTTGCGCCGACTCCTTACAAACAAATAAGACCTAAATTTTCGTATGAATGTTTTCTACTTTGTTAAAAAAATGGATGCCGTGCATACCTGGATATCGTTGTGTATCTCATTGCTTTGGGGTTTCCGTTAGGATTCTCCACCTCTTTAATTTCCTCCTTTGACACTGAAACAAAATAAATAACATTTAGTAACCGTAGCCGCAGCCGCTCCACGTAAAATACTGGTATTTAGCTGAATCCGGATTGACTGGAAATCGTCCCCAATGTAATTGAGAAAAAGCTAGGCAGGCGGATCATCCAATTATTGATGACAAGGTTGGGGCAGTGGTTGAATGATTGGCTGCTGTGCTGGGTGTCGCGGGTTCGATTCCCACACGGAACAACTAATTGTATGGCCTACAAATAGTTTTTTCGGGTCTGGCTGTTTTTGTATGTGATACTGTATATTTGGAAGCGCACCCACGATACAGGAGAAATTCCAAGTGTGGGGCAAAGTTTAAAAAAAAACTTACTTGAAGTCAACTCATAACTGGGAAATGACATACCAGATGACAGAAGCCATAATTTCAGTTATATTACTTTTGAGATATAGTCCTTCTTTGTTGCCCTAGACCAGTGGTTCTTAACTTTTTAGTAATAAGGGACCATTTGACAAGATATCTGTCGTCCCATGGACCACCAACACCATTGATTCTTTGAAAAAAACATTGTCTTTAGTCTCTAAAAATCTTTTTTCTAATTAATTTCCTGTCTCAAATATATCTTTCAAGTTCGTATTGGATGCATTTCTATGACTTCCTCTTTTCGGACTCCTGTATTTCAAGTTTCAATTTTCTGTGCGAAAATATAGCATTATAGGATGGATGCGGACCACTTCAGGTGCTACCAGGGACCACCAGTGGTCCGCGCACCACCATTTAAGAACCGCTGCTCTAGACAGAGAGGAGAGAAAAGGAAGGCAGTTGCAATAATAAATTATTAATTTTTTGGCCACATTTCTGAATATACCAAACTTTTGTCTAAGTTTATATTCAGTAGCAAGAACAAACAGGCTGCCAGCAAAAGAAAAGAATAAAACATAAAGAAAGAAGAACCTTATATACTTGTTAATTCATCAGTTACCCATTTAAACAAAGAGCCATTTTAAATAAACACGACACAAAACACAATGTTTAAAACAAACTACTAAACTGCAAAGGCCGTCCCAGACATTAACATAACTACATATTTTAAGCGAGCGCTTTATTCCGACGTTGTAAAGGTGTGATCACACACTGGGGAACGCTTGTGCTTAATTTAAGCTATCTAGGTACTGACAGTAGCCCGTGGAGAATGTAGGGGGGTCGTGTTTGGGAATTAAAGTTTGGGATAACATGTGGATTGTGTTTTTGGAGGATTGTTAATAACTGGATAAGACTGAAAAATAGGTACATAGTTTAGTAGCTCATCTAAATCGAATGCCAAATTCTGTCTAAGTTACTTGAAGAAGATTTCCATTTGATCTTTTAAGTAAATAGAGATAGTCCGTGGGTGGGTGACCAGCCTTTATATACCGAGTTTCTTCCGTGCCTAAAAAAGCTCGTTAAGCCGTTGGTTCTAGTTGTCATTTGTTCATCTTTGGCAGTCGTTATGGGTTGTAAAAGCCAGAAAACCTAAAACGAGTCTTGTCTAGGGGTTTCGTGTAACCCAATTACTAAATTGTGAAGCTGATATTGGTATTCTGCTGCATCTGGTTAGACTGGTCGCCAACCATAGGTGAGGAACAGACACTTTCCAACTACTACTTCTTTGGAAGACATTACTCACAAAATATTATCAATTGATCAATGTATGTATACAAAACATTGTAAAACTTATATTTGAAAAGAGTAACTATGGAGTTTCTTGTCCGTTCTTCTTTATAAGAATCTACTTTTTGCGAAAGGACAACTAGAGTCACTAATGTTTTAATTTTAAACTATAGACATTCAAAGGTGCCTTTTAAAGGTCTAGTTAAAATAAATGAATTGTCTTTGACTTTGACTGCATCATTCTTTGCGAAAAAGCAGGAACGTCTCAAGAGCCTTTCATTTCAAAACTATCCACTTAGAAACAACAAAAACTTTCTCAGACAAACTATTGCGGTACAACTAAACACATCGACTTAAAACGCCCTGTCAACTAACAAAACTTCACACAAGTGTTCCTTTTTCAAATAATAAAAAAGGAAAACTTAGAAATATCCCGCATGTCCACACCAGTCGTGACGTCGCGCGACTGTTTTTCGAAAGAATGTATGGATGTTTGTTACTCAATCACGCTGGAACGACTGAACGGATCTTGATATAATTTGGTAGGTACAGAGATAAAGTCCGAAATAGCACTTAGCACAGGCTTTTTATCCCGGGACCGTCCCGGGATAAGAAGCCTGTGCGACGTCACGACTGGTGTGGACACACTGCGGGATATTTCTACGTTTGCCTTTTTTATTATTTGAAAGAGGAACACTTGTGTGAAGTTTTGTTCCCTTGGGATAATTTCCGACATTCAGCCAGCGATTTAAAATGCTTTTTAAATCGCTGGCAAAATATAGAAAAATGGTAAAGATAAAAAAGAAAACGCAGCAATATCCCAGAACCCACTCGCAGTGTGTCCACACTAAGCGTGACGTCATAACCTAAAGCGTTGAGATCTCAAGCGCGCAAATTTGTCGAAATGCGGCCATTTTGAACAGAATAAAGTGTTCACGTTAAATGCTCTGTTTGTATGCTCGGGGGGAGGGGGAGTATTAGTTGCTCATTGGGTGTGATGGAAGGCATTTGTGTGAAGGGATAAGAATGTGATGGTTGATGGAGTGTCGTTTGTTGGTAGCTTGGTGTGTGTGAAAAGACTTTTCTGGATGTATGATTATAATGGACCGTCCACACGATACAGACTGTAGTGTACCATATTGACTTCCATAACCATTTTAGTCGTAAGACGTTCACTGCTGGACATGGGCCTCCCTTTAAGGTAGGGGGTTGTCATAATCGCCACGCTTGGCAGGCGGGTTGGCAATCACAATGTTGCAATGCACAGAGAATACTGCTGCGCATACTCTGGTGAGTCCCTTAGTCGCCTCTTACGACACCCACGGGAATTGAAGGGATGGTGCTATTCTTTAACGTCGGACATCATAAAGAACGGCTTCCATAAACTTCTATAGAATTTTGTCCGTGCAACAAAGCAATGCAGAAAATGTCAGTGTGATAGATTTTTTTAATTCAGTGTTCAAAGTCTTTGGAGAGGATCCACTATAAGGTAGCTTTGTTTACCTTTGTAATCGTTCATACATATTATGTACGTCCCTGATTTCTGAGATTGGACGAAGATGAACTCAAGAAGGTTGTATCCACAAGAACTATGCCGGGCAAACTGTACTGCAGATTGGCAGAAGATTTGTGCATTACCCATTTAATGTATTTTTTCTATGTAGAGATTAAGCTGATGAATTTATTCAAAACAAAAAAACAACATCATTCATTTAGCCTAATATCTTTCCTGTCTGCTGCTGTGGTCAGCATTCAGCCTTTACTGATGTATCTGATTATAGTATTAAACAAGAATCGGCTACGTATCTAGTCTCCAGAACTGCCAACCCAGTAAATGGGTTACAAGATACCCCTTGCGAAGAGTCGCATGATGACTACATTTTATAAGACAGACAAAAGGTTGAAAATGAAAGTAAAAATATAGAGAGCAAAAAATCATCCACATAGCCACACTTTCCCCAAAATTCCGTACCTGATGAAACCCGCTTGTAAAATCCAAATTCCCGGATCAGTGACAAAAATAATTAATTCTCAATAAATCCTATCACTACTGGTTCGGATTTCGAAAGCCAATTAAATCTTCCGTTTTAAAATCTGTCAACCCAGCTTCAGTGCGGTTGTAATGAAAATTTTCGGGCCAAGTTATCGAAGTCACCGACATGTATTGGACAGATCTGCTCCGACGGTATTAATTAGGGAATCTTTGGAAATATTTCCGAGAGTATTATTGAAAATTTCTGAGCGTTAAGCACCCTTCGTTGAGGTTATCGTTTGCAGTAGTTGGTGTATTTTTAATTATGGTGCTGGTTAATTAATGAGCACTTTGGTTGATTGAGAAAAATCTTATTTTGCAGCTTGAGTTGTTTTACTATCATCAACGTTGTCAAATAAAATCCTATTTCCTATGTACGAGTAACAAATGCGAAAGTTTTCCTGATTGTATGCCTCAACGGTTGTACTGTTTTTGATGAATATTGGCACACGGATAGACCATGGCTTGCATAAAGACATACGGTATACTCCTGTTGTAAGTTCCTAAGGGTGATTATCAACTGATACGCAGGCAAAACCACTCACAAATGCTAGAATCGAATAACTATCGTGTAAAATACTTACGACTATTCAATTACAATGAGAATCTTTGTCACTGTCTAAAACTGACCTCCTTACTGTATGAAAATCAAATAAAAACTGTAATTGCAAAACAATAGTCTTTTTATCGTGTTCCCATATTTTCTACCCATGACCCACATCTTTCGTATACCCTAAACTTCATTCAGACGCACTACAAAAAAGTAATTCCCTCCAACAGACGTTTCAAATTGTGTCTTCACATTTTTGTCTGCGAAATAAGTATTAATAAGTCTGAATGAGTCTTCATTTGCCATAAGCCTCGCTATTGGGGCGACCACAAAAACTCCTTCCTCCAATAAATAGATGGTTTGAAAACCGCAAAACGCTTACAAATGTCTTAGTGGTAGGTTTATGTTAGGGATGGCAGCGGTTACTGGCAACAATATTTTGTAAGTGAACTGTGATGATTTAGTGTTGTAGAATGTTATGACATTCTACAACACTAAATCAAAATCATTAATATTTTTCTAGAAGACTATTAATGTCTTCTCTTTTATTTCAGTTCAAATTGTTTCCCAATCACCTGTTTCATCAAGATCGGTCCATATTCAAAAGATCATTGATTCAATTATTGTTTTATTTTACGACCGTTAAAGTTACTTCTCAATACAGCTTATTTCATAGTTCATATGAAATAAATGCTCTAAGAGAAGTCTTCGGTTAGCATTACCGGATAAATCACTAATAATTTACTTGTTTGACCCTTAGTTCAACTAAATATTGATCGAAACACGAATTTTAACGAAATTTTTATCACAAATTTAACCGTATGTTGAGTTAATTACGGATAATCTCTCCCTTAGAGACATGGCAGTATTATGACATAGTTTAAGCAGACTTTTTTGTTGCTAACCTAAAATGTATCCCACGCCTGGGCAGGGACCCCTCCTGTCTTCTTCCAAACCTCTGTCTTGTGCGATATTTACGTTTCTATCTACTAACATTTATTTAACGCTATCGTCTATACCTTGAGCAGAGAGTTAACGAAACGAGCCTTCAGCATCGACCCTTTGATGGTTTCAGTATCTGTGTTATTGAGGCTATTATCTACTATATATATCTATATATCATCTCCCTATTGAGATACATTATTCCTGTATGAATTGCTTTCAAGATAACATAAGATGAAGGATATGTTTTACTCTGTGTTCTTGTAAGTTTCAATCTTTTGTTGTTATTTTTGTTGGGGTCTAACTTTTTTGTTGATTTGTGAGTCTTGGAACACTATACTTAAAGTGACTCATAATTTGTTTATGTTAAGATTGATTTATAGTCGAAATTATTGCTGTAACAGAATGCTGCCAAATACCAGGATTTTACATGGATTTTTAGTCTGTTTGACCTCAAAAACCTAGTTACTTAACACTTTCTTTTTTTTTCCAACGTCAGTAGCTATGTGTTTTCCTCTACAAAGATTTTCTATTGTAATCATTTTTCATTCAAAAATTTTTGATATTCAAAATATTTTGTTTGCCGCAAAAAAGAGCCATGACTAAAATCACAAGCAACGCTTTCCAAATTTATTAATAATCCCATTTCTTATTCCACTTCTTGTATTCCAACAAATATTCTTCTGTAATCTCGTCATATATCACGGCTATATTTGTTTCTATTTCCTCAATATATTAGCTGAGGTTTCCGTACACTACATCCTTGATATAACCACACTATTCGAGGCCATGAAAACCTCATGTGGCTCTTTTCTCAGAGATATTATAATTACGTGTTTTGTACATTTTGATCAAGGTTAAGTTTTGATTTGGATTTTTCATCAATGTACAAAGAAGAAAGGTCCATTAAAAAGGCAACGACGGTATTTTGTTTGTTTTGATCTTAAAAACACTTTTAGTCAATCTTACCCAAAACCTTCAATTCCTATGAATTCCTTTAAAAATAAATTATCTTCAGTCAAATATTTTTCTAATATCAACTTCTCAGTATTAAGATGTTTTCACGACATTTTCTCAGAATCCAAGGATCTCATTCAACCTGAAAGCTTATTGACTAATATTATGTTACTTTTTTAATAAATTGGCTATACAATTTGTTTTTTTGTGATACCTACCTGCATATTCGTTATATTACTCACACACACACACACACACACAATGAAAATCACTACTTTTGATCATTAGGACAAAATACTTGTTTGACCCTCTACACAATCAGACCAACAAAAATAGGGCACCAAAAACTCTACAAACAAATCCATAATATCGGCTTTCACCAACAAAAATCCGTCCCAGGATCCCACCAATACACCAATCGTAACTTCATAAAGCGAATAAGAAATCAAATTAAAAACTTCAATGATTTCCCGATGTCAGATAAAAATGGCGGCAGGGGAGAAAAGCGGGAAATTCAAATTTTTTTTTCGTTCGCTCCCAAATACTTTGGAATATGGAACGCGGTGGGGTCATGTCAATGTCACATGCCGTTATTACTCGCAGAGCCATGGACGGGATATACAGTGGCTGGATGTGACTTGAAATTGGCTATGTTTTATTATTGAAAGGATCGTGGCCAAATAATAACAGTAGCACGGGTCGAATTTCGATATTAAGGTACGCTTGCAGAGGTCGGTCTTTGGATGCGTGACCATCCATTATATACTGAGGTTTTTCCGTGCCGTTGGTCCTATCGGTCATTCGCTCAGTGTAAAATACTGTACTGTACAATAAAGCTGGGAAAAGACTAGGCAGATAGATTGCTTTTGACCACAATCACCTGATGGTAAGCGATGATGGAGCACGCTTGCCTACAAGTAACCTATTCACTCTTGACTTTAAGACCCCCAGGTTGTAGCTACCAGGAAATTCAGATGGAATTCCGCTCTTTAGCTGTATATATGTGTAATATAAGTTTTCCTAGTCTTTTGTGCGTATATGTGGAAAAGGTTATCTTTGATACCTATCAGAAATAAGTGGCGTTTTTATTAAAGCTTCATTAATAATGCAAGTTGAATGAAGTGCCTTTTAATGGTCTAGTTGAAATGAATGAATTGATTTTGACTTTGATCAGCATAGCCCTGGATTAACGGGTAAAATTCCCGGTTAAGTTCGAATTCCTAGGCAAAGTTCCATAATCAGGATTGAGAGCGAAACTCGTCGGACAATCCCAAAATATCTCATGACATAAATGAAGTATTAAACAACAAAATTATGGTTTTGCTATTGCAACATTAGCGAGTAGATAAAACACGTAACTATCGTTTTCCTGCCAATTTAAACGCGTAGTGGGAACTATGTCAGCTTAATTTAACTAATCTACTATGAATTACATGAAATAAATACCTACTGACAGTCCAAAGTTATGAAAATATTGTATATTCTAAATTAATTTGCAGCCTATATCGCCCCACTGTTGGGCAAAGACCACCCTCTCCCTTTTCCACGAAACTTTGTTCATTTACAGCAAAATATAATGCAATTTGGAAAATTTCTACTTGATACATTTTCAGGAGTGGTAATTTTTAATCCCTTGACACATCTAGTAAAGCTACGAGTAGCATACCATATCTCTAGTGATGCAACTAACGAATATCGACACCTAATATTTTATGCCACGAAACTCGCAGTTGCGTGTAGTGACGGGCGTCGATATCGAGTTTTTTTCATTAATATTTGTCAGTAAACTTAGGTTTCACGTCACTTCATTCTATTTTGTTTAATATGCGAAAAATTTGAGATGGATTATTTTATGGTCGTACGGTTTCATGTTTTTGAAAGTGTTGTTATAAGTAATGGAGGAAAGTAGGTGTCAATCTTCTTTCCCCTATTTTTTTTCGTTTCTCAGTAAGCTGCTGGATTATTCATTTTTTGATGGAATTTGTAGGGGAGGAACTAAAGCATATTTTCCTGTTTCGTGGAATACACAAATTTTTCTTTTTTTACCGTTTTTAATTTAAACGTTATTCTTTCAAACGATTAGAATGATGTGTTTTACATAGTGAAAACGAATTATTACTATCGAGTTAGTATTAATATAACGAAAGTTTACACAAAAATATAGCTTCATTGCTCAGCTATTTGAACTTGGAACATCACTAAATATAACTACTAACTTACTCAACTCTTAGCCATATGTAGATGTGTAAAACGAAAATAACTATCGATATCACCCCATCACTACCCATCGAACCTCGTTAATAGCATAGTGCAATTGTTTACTAATTGAAATCGAAAACTTGTTAAATTAATGACCGTACGTAAACGTCGTAGCGATGAGCCAATTAGTGTTGGGCCACCCAATTATCGAGTGGAGTGCTTGATGAAATAAACTAATACTTAATATGTGTTGTTTGACGGTAATTTTGAAATTTTGTGTGGGGAATGAAGTTAGTCACAGATATCGATATCGACGTTTGTGTTTTTTTTAAATATTGATTTTTACTCACACAAACGCAAAGGGCTGTAGAAGGACCATGGATGGGTTTTAGTCAATAAAAGTCGGACACTCCCTTTCACCCCGCCCCGAGCAAGGAATTTGATGATATCCTCAAAAAAAGGTAAAAAAAACAGGTTCAAACGAAGTCTATTAGATCAGGTTACAACCATTATATCTATATACTTGATTAGATTTGTGAAAAACAGAAAAAAGTATTTCAGCTGTTGCAGTGACTAGAAAACCATAACACTTGTCTTCTTGGTCTATGAAAAAACTGATATCGTTCATCAAACTACAACCAGACCACATTTTAAGATTAAATCCACTACTTTGAACTCAAAAGTCCACTTAACCCCTAAACCAAACGAGCTATTATTCCTAAATCTTTATAAACACAGATTGCAAATCCCTGCAAACCATTATTCCTCTGCGAACGAACATAAAAAAAACAATAATATCATGAAATCAAAAATCGTATCCGATTTTTTGGGTCAGTAACTTTTGGTATCGAAAATATTTCTTGGGGCATTCGGATAACTCGGATCCGCACCAATGTATACGTACAACACTGACATTAATTGGAAACTGGATGACTGCTAAAGCGTTAGTGGATTTTTCCGTTAAATCCTTATACAGATGAATTGGATTAAAAGTTTCCATATTAATTTGTTTTGCTGTTTTCGTGTTCTCAAAGTGGCTGTATTTAGAAATGTAGGTACTTTCTCCCATATTTGATTTGTCTGTTTGGTTTTTTCGTTAAGTCAAAGAGTTTCAGTACATATATTGAAAATGAAGTGCCGTATCTGTGTTTGAAAGAAGCTATGTAACTAGTGATGCTGTAATGAAGATTTTCTGAAATTATATGCATCTGGTTGCCTCACTGAAGCGTCAGGTCTTGGCAACTGTCAAAACGATTTTCGTTTTTTGACATTAGTAGAGTTAACGTCATTTTTAACCGACTTCAAAAAAAGGAGAAGATTCTAATTTTTTTTCGTGTTTGTTACCTTCTTTTTAATAACTTTTTTTTTAAGTGAAAGCATTCTTTCCGATTAGTCACGAAGAAATTTCATCAAAATCGGTTCAGAAGTTTGATTTTTAAATCAAAATGGTTGGAAAAAACATGTCATCCAAGCAAACGAAATTGGGTATAATGCTTTCCTGTGACTTTCCAGTGGTGTTGTTAGGTTATCTTCGTATTTTAACACCGACTTCCGAAATAAAATTATTTTATAATTTGAAGTGTTTTTTTTTTAATTTGGATGTCGGTTGTATTTTTTTGTAAAAATGTTTTTTATTTGTCAGTTTTTAGTGATACCCCATTGTAAATAAGAGTTTACGTCATAAGTTACGTTTTCAAAGCTGTGGGTTTATCACCTAAGTGGCGCCTTTTTTTTTTTAAGGGTGGGAAATCATCAAATGACTTCTTCCGTTCTGGGTGGAGCGGAAGGGCGTGTCAGACTCTTACTGACTAAAACCCATCCGTGTTCCCTTTGCGATCCAGGGCCGCCGTGACTCTTTCGAACAAATTCCGCAACCCTGGCAGGCTCTGACCCTAACGGGCCCCGTCTTCTATTGCCTACATGGTCACCTAAGTGGCGCCCACCGGTGATGTCAATTTTCTGCAAGAAACCTCCACAAGCTAGAATCATATTACTCCATCCACATTCAAACAATTTAGTCTTTCACGGGCCAACAGTTCCGATTACCCCACTTGACCTTTTTGAAGGACTGCCAATACTGTAAGTTTTGTAGTGCTCTTCAGTCAGAACCCAACCCTTCTGAAAACTTGATAAGAGTTTCTACGACATGTCAACAGAATAAACGCAAAACCTAAAAAGGGGTAAATTAACTCATTATTATGAACCACTTAATAAAACCAGCTGTTATATAGAGGACGGAACCTTATCGTTAGTATGAAAAAAGCATCTATTTCTGGTAATGTTAAGGGTCTCCAATATGACATGCTAATCCCATCTAGATTGAATTGTGTGAGAGAGAGACGGAGTTATACTGAACGAATAGCGCTATCTCATATTCATTTCATTCATGATGGTAATGCAACGTCATATTAGGGCTGATCACACCCGTGCTAATTTGCAGTGCAGTGCATATCTAACATTTTACTCTAGATCAATAAAATTGTATAAAACTAGCTGCCTCCCGCGGCTCCACCCCCGTGAATGTCGAAAATTATCCCAAGGGAACATACGCCTGTGATAAAAAGTATCCTATGTGTTATCTACGTCTGTGCCAAATTTCACCAAAATCCGTTCAGCCGTTCTCACGTGATTGATAAACAAACATACATCCATCCGAACATCCAAACTTCCGCATTTATAATATTAGCATAAAAGTATAGATTATTCTAATTCAACTTGACCTTGGAGCATGCCCATTTTTAAACGAGATTTAATTTCGGCTTTTAAAATCTCAAGGTAATAAAAATATCTGCCAGTTTCAAGCTAGCTGTTCTAGAGCATAGTAAAACTATTTATCTAGTACACGACCAGCATATTGGAAGGTCTGCTCCCAGTGGATTTGCAAGAGGTATGCTGTCGACATATCGACACCTTTTCAACGAGAGCGGGCAGTCCCTAGCGGTAGTGTTGCGATTCTATGCAGCTATGTGGCTCGATCGATTTGGAGAAAAATTTTAATACTGGAGCATTTTCAAAATAGAATGAATCTAGTCAATGTTTGGTAATACGTTTTTAAGACATCCAAGTTTTCGGCAACATGAACTGTTGAAACAATTTACTGCAAATAAAAATTCGAGTATGCCCTGCATCTGCCAGTTGAGGTAAGGCTAAATGATCAGCCATTTTTAATCGACTTCCAAAAAAGGAGGAGGTTGTTAGTCAGTTTGTTTAGGATTTATTTCATCAGGTTCTTCTAAATTTTTTTCTTGCTTACCTTTATCCCCTTTCAGTTCCACGTTGCCTCTGAACCACACGATCCTGGCAGCTGGCTTGGCGTTCTTCACCAGACACTCCAAGGAGACGTCCTCCCCCTCTTTGACCTCTAGCTTTGAGTTCGGAGGATGGTTGGCGATCTCCACTGCAGTTGGGGGTGCTGTGAACAAAGAGAAATGCAGGTAAATTATAGTATTATTTGGGAAGGTTGGTGATAGGTAGTAGGTCCACATATATATAGAGGGAAACGTAAACACACACGAAGCATAGCACGAAAGAGACACGGCGTACAACTACGCATGCCATTAAAGATGTTTTTTTTGTGGGTCAATTATAAAATCATAATCAACAAACGAGTCCTTCCGCTCTGGGCAAAGCAGAAGGGAGTGTCAGACTCTTACTGACTAAAACCCATCCGTGTTCCTCCAAATGCCCTTTGCGTTCCAGGGCCGCGGTGACTCTTTCGAACAAATTCCGCAAACAAAGATGGACATCCCTTCTAATTTATGTCTAAAAGGGCAGTTCTCGAACTTCAAAAGCGTTCATATTGTCGCAATTTCAGGACCAATTTTACTCATTTTTATATAATCAGTCAAAATTAGGGGAAATTCCAGGTGTTTTTGATTGATTGCAACTGAGATGGGAATGCATAGCATGGATGAATAGTTGATAGTGTCACTCGAAAAGTACCAACTAGTACCAAGGTTTTCTTATCCTTAAAAAGACAGTAAGCGTAATACACCAATAAATATTTCACTCTACCTGACTTTATCAGTCCCTAAATTATTTAATTAATTCAAAAAGCATAAATTATTATTAATCATCAGCACCATTTTGTGGGTGGGTATTAAAAACCGAACATCGTAAATTAAAATATAATCCCAAGGGATGTCGAGGAAGTCATTCATTTTCTGTGAAAAAATTGGCCTCTGATTTAGGCATGAGAAATCGAAAAGCCGAAATATTAAGGTAGATTCCGTATTGAAAGACTGATATTAATTTAGCCGCGTCTGAATCCCAATGTAAGTTAGAAAGAGTTTTGATTAAATGATGACTTTAATAATTGCATACGTCACTAATATTTGAAAAATTGACAAAAATAAAACGCATCAAATTTCAGGAGTGGAGGTTATTAAGACCGAATAGTATATTTTTTCTGGAAAATACCATAACAGCCAGTTGATTCTGTAAACATGTTGAAGTGGGTTTAGGTGAAGTGATCACGAGGTGAGCTCTCAATCCATATATATAATCAAGATGGAATGATAGCTCACTTCGTGATCACTTCACCCAAGCCTTCACTTCGACATGTTTACTGAATCGACCGGCTGGTCACACGAGTCTGAAGTATCTAAAGCAATACGGTTTTCATTTATCAGTTACCTAGTACCCGGGATACTGACACCAATTTCTCCCATTTAATTATTCAGACAGTCTTCAAAGTCGAAGCGTCATCTTCTTGACTTTCACAGACTGTTTTTCACGCTCCCCAGTTCTGTGTGAAGCTGAATATTATAATGTAATTGTAACCGAACTCGCAGTGGTACCTGCCACAAACATTTATAAACACAGAGAGATGGTTTCGGTTTTAAGCTATGAGCTGAAGCGGTTTATGTCTTGTGTTTAGTTGGGATACGCTGGTGAAGTTGTGGCGAGATTCATGAAATTCGCGTCAAACGTGCTTTTGCAAAGCGATGAAACAAGGATGGGAAATCATCAAATGACTTCTTCCGCTCTGGGTGTAGCGGAAGGGCGTGTCAGACTGAAAATTTGAGTAGCATGTTATAAGTATTTATTTAAAACTGTTAAGATTTACAGCCGCTGTAGGTATCTACGACGTTGGAGAACCGTGTTAATTATTTTCTTATTTAACAATACTGTCTTTAAAAAATTTAAACTTATACCAAAATCAGACCAATACTTGTACACTTATTTTGCAATAAATATTTTGTCCGTCATTAATTTGTTTTGTACAAAATTGGCTAAGAATAAGCACTTAAACTTAGACTTCAACAGTTTCCCAAACTCTGCAACTTCTATACCAAAAGTCCGAACAATTTCACAAAATACTTAGTCCAAAATGGCTCTCAAACGCGAGTAGGTAGCCGAAACACTCGACACATAATGCCCGCTCCTCACCCATAGCTTGTGGTCAGTAACCGGATATTGCTGTCTGACAAGCGACGCTCAACACAAAGGTGGGAACCGGGCTTTGTTGCGGTCTATGTGGTACTTTGTATTGGTTTTGTGTTGCCAGAAAAAAAAAAGTAAATAGGTAGATGAATGTTTTGAGTTTTTGAAAATAGAATTCGGGGCGGGAGTTTGTCAATAGGCGTCATGGATCAATGACATATCTTTTCTCTCTAAAAAAAAAACCCTTTCAAGTACATTTAAAGGGGAGCATTATCATTCTACTCAATAGGTCTTACAATCAATGAACTCATTCTTTCGATTTTAATCACAGGGGTAGTTGGGTGATACACAAACATTGGCATCGCGTAGTTTTGACAATCCAACAATATTCTATACCTAATAAATGTCATCGGATAATTGCAAACTACGTAAGATTATTAAATATCTTGAGATATTGTAAACCATTGATAAATTGTCAAATGAACATTTGTTCTACAATTATAGGAATCAAAATTATTATTGTAGTCTATAATATCTCCGTGCCGGGTCGAAAAATTATGGACTGAAATAAACTGTCGACTGTGACTAACGGCTAATAACAAGATATGCTTTCATGTTCTTATAAAAAAGGAGACCAATTAAAAGGTTTCACTGTTGTAAAAACATATACATATAAATCGGTCCAGTAGTTTTTAAGTTTATTCGTTACATACAAACATACAAATCTTTCCTCATCATAGTATTAAGATAAGAAAAGATAAGATAAGATTTATTTGCTAAACATGTGTCATACATACAAGAAAATACATGCAACAAGAACAACATTATTAGGTACAGCATGTTTGCCACATGATGATATGTGCAATTAATGTCCAGAAATGTTATTAATTGAAACATTCTCATAAAATAAAGCAAAAAAGGTTTTACTCAATTTGTAAATCTATATCAGATATAGATTTACAAATTGAGTAAAACCTTTTTATAGATTCTATACTAATACTATAAAGTGGAAAGATTTGTATTTTTATATCCAACCAATAAACTTAAAAACTACTGGACCGATTTGAAAAATTCTTTCAGCAATGAATAGCTACATTATCAGCGAGTAACATAGGCTATATTTTATCTCCGTACTCCCACGGGAACGGGAACAACGCGGGTGAAACCGCGTGACGTCCGCTAGTATGTAGATATTTAAAAATAGAGTATAATAATATAACCTTTTTTGCTTTCATCAGATTAATAAATATGTAGCTAGTTTTTTGATATTTCCTTACTCTAATATATACAATTCTTCGGTTGCTGACTGACTGACTGACAGACACGTACAGCCGAAATTACTGGTTGTAGAGAGCTGAAATTTGGTATGTGGCTTGACTGCACTGTTGCGAAATTTGTTCGAAAGAGTCACCACAGCACTGGAACGCAAAGGGCTTTAGAAGGAACATGGATGGGTTTTAGTTTTCCGCTCCACCCAGAGCGGGAGAAGTCATTTGATGATTTTCCAACCTTAAAAATGAAAAGATGATGTAGATAGGTCTAGGATGAAAATGCACTTGTTCCTATATTCGAGTCTACTGACTTTCCTGCGCCAATTCAAACGATCTTGGGTTGTCTTTTCGTGCAATATTAATTGCTTGTCTAGGTCTTATCAAGATGCTTGCTTTTACTTCGTACGCGCACATTCCGTTTTTTCCCGTTCCCGTTCCCTATAGCATTCCTGATGGAATAAGAAACGCAGATGGCGCTTAAAGCCTGGCAGCACTTTTTAGTCTCATCTCTATACTAAAAAGGACGCTTGTCCCTCTCTCTCTGCATCTGTCGATTCGATCCCGCGTATTTGCTCAATATTGTAATTACTGTTTAATTAAATGAAACACAGTCGATTATCCAAAAGCTCGTTTAATTTGAACAATTCCTCATGAATGTGGATTTCATATACATACATACATACATAGACTGGTAGTTCCAGAGATTAGCGCGTTCAAAGAAATTCTTCAGCTTCATTATATTAGTATCATAGATCATTTCTGTATTTGAACGACCAAATAATATTTTCAATCTTCAACTTGAATGATAGTTTGGACTTGGGACTGACATTTAATTAAAAATAACGTTTCAGCGAAAAAATATAGTAGTTTTTGTAGTTTTGCGTAGAAATAGGCAACAACTATATCAGACTAGATTTCGCCCGCGACTTCGTATGCGCTTTTTTTTTTTAATATCGGTTTGCCCTTGATTCTCGTCTAGGTCATAGATGACAGAGACAAAGTCGAGCATATAGCATATCCCGGTTTTCCCGTTTCCGTAGGAATTTCGGGAAATCCTCTCTAAGTGCTCGGAGTGTAGGAAAGGTGTTTTTTTTTAAAGGATGGGATATCATCAAATGACTTTTCCCGCTCTGGGTGGAGCGGAAGGGCGTGTCAGACTCTTACTGACTAAAACCCATCCGTGTTCCTTCTAAAGCCCTTTGCGTTCCAGGGCCGCGGTGAATCTTTCAAACAAATTCCTCAACCATCTATATCATCAGTAACTGGGTAACACGGTACTTCTTAGCAAGACTGGTGTCAGATTTTCTGGCTTCTGACAATCTGTAACGACAGCCGGGATCAACGGCTTAACATGCTTTCCGAGGCACGGAGGAAACTTGGTATGTTAAGATAGTCACCTATCCACAGACCAACCTCGGCAATCGTTGCTTAACCTTGAAGATCGACCCGCGCGACTTTTATTATTAAACCATTCAAACATACATATATAGACTTCTAAAATCATCACCTTTCCTTTTGGCTTCGTCGTAGTCGGGTAAAACCAATGCCCCCTAAGTCTCATACCATTTTCCACAAAATATACGAATTAAATTCTACCAATAGAGACGTCATATTCGTTATAGAGAAATAAAAACATGGCGAAATTCTACAACCACTATCGTCGTTCGAATTTCGAACGGACAACACCGCGCGCCATTGTCTCGTTCTCTCATTACTTCTCTCTTTCGTGTAGGTGGTAGAGCGGCAACAGCGCGGCGGAGATTTTTGAGTAAAATTAAATTTGGATTTTCAATTAATGACAAGACATCCTTTTTGCCTTGTAGAACCGTCGTAGTTTAATTATTATTCCACTTTCCAAACGCACAAATTGGCATCTTTGTTTTTTTTTTTCAATCTACTATCCCGCTACGTACGTTCAAATCGCGGCCAGACGCCAGGACCGACTGAGTTGCCTCAAGGCATATACCTTGCATTTGTTTTAGCCACGCAGACCTCGGTAAAACGTATCTACGTATATAACACCATTGATCAATACTACATGAATGGTTATATTCTTGTTCAACATTATACGGCTTCCGTAACCGTGGATACGGGTAGGAAAGATTCTAACAATAAAATATGGATAAGATTATAGTGAGGGATATTATTCATAACATAGGCGTCTTTTTGGAGATGTGCGTTTGACGATAAGGCTGAGGAAAATAGAGGGTTTTGTGAAAGAGTTTGTGATATAAAAATACGAATCAAAACCGCACGGGTCGATTATCCAGGTTCGGCAATGTTTGCCGAGGTCGGTCAATGAATGGGTGACCATCTTAACATACCGAGATTCCTGCGTGCCTCGAAAAGACACCACACCGATCGATCGATTGGTGTAGAAGCATCCTAACCCAAAATTTGCTGGTTATGTAAAGGGGGATGCCAAGCCGCCATAGTGATCTAGGCCCTGAGTGCCCACAAGTAACATCGAATGCATTGGGACTTCTATAAACAAAAGGACAAATAAATAAAGTACAATATGTGTAAATGTCAAATCAATGTTTTGCAACAAATCTTTATTTTTTCCCGGATTTTAAATTAGCACCCTAGCAAATGTCTGTTTATTTCGTTGTATCGTTTCAATATTTATTAAAAAATGTTACCGACTTGTAACGCGTGGTGAATAGAAGAGCTAATTACGTAAAATTTACATATATTTTTTACTAAATTTAATTTCTTGGGCATCGCAAGGCCTAAAATCGGCATTCCCCTTTGTTATATTTTTTTTGGTACTATTTCACTTTTATTTCCAAACACTACTACTGCAAGTCTGACTCGACAGTGGCACAAATGCCACGCCGTGGTAACAAAGCATGATGATCCCTGGAGAAACGATTCAACTGTCTTGAAGCACGCAACGAATCCAAAATTGAACACTTATTGTCCTTTTTGCACGAAATGGCACCTAAAACCAAAAGGTCGACACCAGATAAACGTTTAATAACGGCAATTGAACCTCATACATTTATTGACATAGTTAATTGCGAAAACAGAAATAACGTCATGAAGTTGTCCTGAATCGACATCTATCGTGATCCTTTACTTTTTCTAGTAAAGAAAAACTATTCATAATTTACTGTCTGGGTAAAAACGCAGATTACCTTAAAGAAAGGGCAATGAACTTTATTGCAAATTAATCTGTCGCCCACTATAATGTCTTCCCCTTAACACTCATAAAGTAATAAAACCATCAGCTGATTTCAAATTAAGAATAAAATAGAGATGTTCTAACTGCAGACTTTCCCCTAATTTCAATGTTCCCCATCACTTATTCTGGACGTCCCTCGAAGTTTGTGGACGAAAGAAAGAAATAAAGAAAAAGGGTCTAACGAATATACAGTTATATGTAGTTTGTGAGTTAGTTTAGTAAATGTTTAGACGGTAGGCGAATGATAAATAGATAAGTGAGTAAGGCATTAAGAATGGGTGTTGTATTGTTAAAGTTGAAACGAAAATAATTAGTTTTAGAAGTGCTATGTTAATGACAAATAGGTCATCATCAGCCGAATGACGTCTACTGCTGGACATAGGCCTTCCTCAAAGAGGGGGTTTGCCATAATCGCCACGCTTGGCAGGCGGGTTGGCGATTGCAGTGTAGCTGTTGCAATGCACAGAGAATGCTGCTGCCCATTCTCTGGTGAGTCCCTTAGTCGCCTTTTACGACACCCACGGGAAGTGATGGAAAAAGAAGGTGAATTGATGAAATAGATGTGTGATAAATATAAAAACAGGACTCTTGTCCCGCAGAGCGGTGTACAGCAGAGGTGCACCTATAGTATAGTATAATACCTCTCTCTACATGTTGCCTGTTTTAGTCCCCTGTAGAATGAATGTGGGCAGTGGAAGGGTCCATGGACCATCCATTACAGATTCCTCTGTGCTGCGAAAGGCTCGCTAAGCCGTCAGTCCCAGCTTAAGTGTTACAGGTAGTCAGCAGCCAGAAAAATCTGATACCAGTGCCTTCAATCTTTCTCAGTTACTGGGTTGTGTAGGTCACATAGACAGTCGCGTGACAACACTAGGACCCGATCGAACCAAGTCCTACCGGCACAAATGCAGATAAAAAAAAAATTTGGAACACTTGAATTTAAAGCCTGGTCTGGGTCTACTTATAGATACTATCAGCTCTTTAATAGTCAAAGCAACAATTAAAACTGCAACAAACCAAAACAAACAAAAACAACTTTAACTTCTCAAGCCTAAACACAAATCAGTTAACTTAAAAACAAAACACGAAAAAAAAAACAACACAATAACTCCTAAGAAGACCGTTTCGTTAAAAAATATATATTTAAATAATTCTCTAATCCAATTCTGGTACGAAAAGGTTCCGGGATCCCTGAAAAAAGGGAGAAAACAAAAGGGTTCCGCCGATCGAAATGTGCCAGGTTAATAATGCAATTAGAAGTGCCGCTTGTAGGGTCAGGGTGGGGTATGAGCGGTAGCGGGATCTGTTGATAAAGTAAGTCAAAAATGTTTGCGTGACCGGTTCTGAATTGGAGTTACTGTTATAATATATAGTAAGTAGTAATATAGTGTTAAAGGGAACTGCTTATCTTGGTAGGTCATGTGAAGAGGAGGGATGAAATGCACGTAATTAAAAGAATTATGAAGGCAAATGTGGATGGATGGACAGGGAGAGCGAGGCCAAAGAAAAGATGGATGGATTGTGTTAGAAGTGATACGAAAGAAAAGGGAGTTAGTGATAGCGTGACGGTTGACAGGACAGAATGGAAGAAAAAAACGTGTTGCGCCGACCCCAAGTAACATGGGATACGGGCAGGAAGATGATGATGATGGTGTTAATAGTAGAAATATAGTGTTAGTTCATGAAATTGAATTCAATGTAATTAATTTCAGATGAGCTTCTTTTAATCTTAGTAGGTTAAATATAAACAATAGTATTATTTTTTGGGGTTCTGTGCTCAAGTAACCAACGTAAAACGTAACCAACGGAACCCTATTACTAAGCATCCGCTGTCCGTCCGTCCGACCGTCCATCCGTCTGTCTGTCAACGAGCTGTATCTCAAGAACCGTAATAGTTAGATAGTTGAAATGAAATTTTCGGTGTGTATTTTCTATTGCCGCTTTAACAATAAATAATAAAAATATAACAAACGTTTTTTTGCCGGTTAATGGTAAGGAACCCTTCGTGTGGGAATCTGACTTACACTAGGCCGGTTTTTTTCAAAAATTGCTAGTTTCAGTCCGCAGCTTTGCCCGCGTCGTATGTTAATAAAAAGTGTCCAATGTGTCCAAAATCCTATGTCTCTCTCCAGGTCCAAAGCTACACCTATGTTTAATAAAAAACGGTTTTTGCGATTTGGGTGTGAACACGTAACAAAAAACAGGTACAGTTAATTTTCAGTCATAGTACTAGTATGGGCAGGCTATAGAACAGTAGCACAACAATATACATTACTGTTATTGAATAAATGAAATAAAGTAACGATTTTTGTTTCTGTATGGTACCGGACAAAGAATAACACTATCCCATCACATCCCGTGGGTTTCATAAAAGGGACCAGAGCATGGGCAGCAGCATTCTCTGTGCATTGCAAGCGTGGCGATTATAGCAACCCCCCCCCCCCCGCCTTTGGAGGAGGCCTGTGTCCAGCAGTGGACGTCTTTCGGCTGATTTTGTTTAATAGTTTTAAGTAAAAATCATAACCAATCTTCTTTCCCTCCAACCGTCACTGACAGCCCACTCTGCAGCACAGCCTGCATGGAGGAGGGCGAGACAGCAGCACACCTGCTACTAAGCTGCCCGGTAGTCGCGGATTACAGGGCTAAGTACTTCAGAAACCCAGGTACCCTCTGTGAGATAGTTGGTAACATCAAGGCGTTGCTGGCCTTCCTTGGGGAGCTGGGGTGGATTGAATGTCACATTTGTCCCACCTGCACGCAAAATACGTGCTTGGTCGTGGAGTTGCGGAAACCAGTCCGAGTTAAATACATTTCCTCCAACCCGTTCCCCGCTCCCACTGAAGCCGCACCCGCCTACTAAAAGCCACTCCTGACCGTGGGAAAAGGTAATTATTGACTTTTTCAACTTCCTTTCCTCCCTAGACGCCTGGCGAGAGTAGATAAGAACGGCCTAATTAAAACCCGGGGTTGTACTTCTTTTCAAGACTTTGACGAAGCCAAGGATAAGAAAAGAAAGGGCCAAAAATATCTTTTGTGTGAAGATATACTCGTATGATTACATAATATACTAATATTATAAATGCGAAAGTGCGTCTGTCTGTCTGTTATCTTAACGCTTAAACCGCTGAACCGATTTAGATGAAATTTGGTACAGAGATAGATTAGATGTTAGAGAAGGACATAGGTTTTTTGTCGCGAGAAAAGGGGTTGAATTGGTTGAAATAGGGGATGAAAGTTTGTATGGGAGTCCGTCATTTTTAAATCAAATCATATTAAATCAAAAGTCATTTGTTCAAATTAGGCTGAGTGCCAGCACTTTTTGAACGTCAAAGTTCTACATAAAGACAGTCCCCCAAAACGCCCGCCCGTCACCACTTCCTAGTGTTTTAGCTGGGAAGAAGAAGTGGCGCAACTAATTCCCCAGCAACACATCTGTCTGTTAAGTTTTAATTAAAAATTAAACAAACGATAAAAAGATAAAACATGAACTTTTGTGATTAGGCATTTGATAAAAAAATAAATAAACACAAATATGTTCAAGCGTTTTTGAAAAAATTGTATCTTAAAAATAAAAATGGCTGCAAAAAGTAACTATTCCATGCTAACGAAGTCGCGGGCAAAAGTTAGTTGAAAATAATTCGCGGTTCCTGTGCCGTAGAACACGCGAGTAAAACCGCGGGAGAAATTTAGTGATAAATGATAGTGATAAATGATATTTATATGAAAGTAGGATAAATATAACACTTTTACACGTCAATCTTTTTTGGTAATTTTAAGCTAGATGAGGCCGGTGTTTCTTAGCTGACTACCCTGAGAAGAAACACCGAAACAAACTCACAGGTCAAAGTCGCTTTTAAAGTCCATACAATCCGTACTGGTCAAATCACATGCGAACCATGTAGGTCTGAGGTGGCCTTTTGAGGAAAGTGCCACACAGTTTTGAGTGGACCTGTCCAGACAGTGTAAGCATTTGTCAGTTATCGTGCAGCTCAAACTTAGAACTTTAAGGAGCTCAACGATTTGACGAACAATACCAAAGTAAGGACATTTGGGTAGGCCGCATAAATGAAACCCTAATATGGCTGCCGATCTACATAGTCCTCACATTCACAATACGTTATATGAGAACCATGCAGACCAGTGTCTAAAATGATCTTTTGAGGAAAGAACCACACAGATTTGACTGGACCTGTCCAGTCCGTACAAGCATTTGTAAGTGAGTATTAGAAGACGAATCATAGGGTCAAGAATGAGCAAAGACAGGATCGGGTATAATATTTAGCCCTGGTTTTCTCCCGCTGCTCTGCTCTCATGGCCTATCTGCAGGCCCGGCAGTTTACAACAGTAAAATGTAGCCTTTGGAACTCAGTGGAACAGCTCAGCTTTAGAACTGCAGCCCTGTGTCAGACTCTTACTGACTAAAACCCATCCGTGTTCCTTCTAAAGCCCTTTGCGTTCCAGGGCCGCGGTGACTCTATCGAACAAATTCCGCAACCCTGGCAGGCATTAAGAGCGGTTACGCTCTGCATCCAATTCGAATCCGTGAAAATACGGATGTAAAAACTCGGACCAAATTCGTATATTACTTACGTCCAAATTAAATCCAAGCTATTCAGGGGCCATCTTTGGATATGTCCAATTTAAATCCGAGATAATGCGAAAGCGTTCATACAAATACTGCGGTTACTTTGGTCCGTCAATATTTCTTCCCAATTGGAGACTCACGGATGACGGAGAGAAATCGAATGACGGAAATCGGATCTAGTACCTACGTAAATAAGAATAGTTCTATGAATACTTCGGAACATATTTTCAGGGATTCGGATCGGATGCAATGCGTAACCGCTCTAAGGTTCCGTACGACTTAAAAGTGTGACCCCTTGTTGTAAGGAATGCTGAGTAAAACCACACCAATAACCTCGATTTTTTTCGAAGATTGGCATCTGAATTCAATAAATTACAATAAGTTATAGTTTAGTTTTTCGTTATTTTCCATAATAATAACGCACTCTAAATATTCAACATGATCATAGCAATCACAAAATCGTGCATACTTCACTTGAAGAGTTAAGGCAAAAGTACTTCACATTCAACTTAGTACTAGTAATACTGTAAAAATCCAGATGAGAAAACCGAATGACACATTATCCAACCCGGGTTTAGATACCCGGGTTTAGATGTTTAGATACCTGAGTTTAGATACCCGGGTTTAGATACCCGGGTCGGATAATCTGTTATTCGTTTTCCCAACACCCCAAACTCAGCGGTAGTCCCTGCAGCCAGTACACCGACGATGCAGCTTTAGTTCGGAACACTAAAACCGCAAAGGACCAATGAACGTCGAAAAAAAAGGACCCAAAATAGTATTCGTACCACTTTTGGTACAGTGACATTTTTGGTCCTCACCAAAGGCCATATAAGGACAAAGAAGGCTTGACCCCCACTTAGGTACCTCATTTGGGAATGTATTTGCTCTCCGGGCACTATTTAAAGACCTATTGTGTTGCTTGATTGCGAGCCTGGCTTTGCCTCCAGTAGTTTATTAGACATTTCACGCTTTTAGAGACCTTGGTGGAAGTAAATTATTTTGAGGAAGCTCCGTTAGTTTATTTTTTGTACAGGTTTCGCAGGCATATTATATGTATGGTGTTACAGATGAAACGCAAAACCGGTTTCATTTCAGCAAATAAACGGACTGAAAAGGAACAGTTACAATGAAAATATTAATACAGATATCCATCCAATGTGGTTTTCATTATGAAATATTGATATAGCAAGCCTCAGCTGTTCCAAGAATCCATTTTGTAATCAAAATGGTTTTATTTGGTTTCTCGTAATTAATCCATGATTTATTTTAAAGCTCCGGACAATTGGAGGTAATGATGTGACAACACGCTTTCATTAAACAAATTCTACAAGTTAGAACAACTTTATGAAAAGTATGTGTCGTTTTGTTGCATCGGGCCTGTCTGGCTAAATAAAAAAAAAAACTGTTTCTACGAAATCTTTCCCAAATACTGTAAAACAACCTAAGAGAGAGGCCACACGATGCGGTGCGGCTCCGGCGCGGCACCTAAGCGGTGCCTCTGCGACGTAATACATACATATGTCCATTGCATACCTCACGGTGCCATGCTGCGCCGCGCCGCACACTCACCGGGTCAGGACGAGAGGGCAGGGTGCACCGGAGCGTACTTGCCAAATTGCAAGCGTACCCTACCACGGGTGTGAGTCTATCTGGCAGGCCCTAACGAGATTTATCAACAGGTGATAAGTTTTCATAAAGACATTATTTTGTACTTAAAAAAAAATAAGAAAAATTTGGACCTCGACAGTTTTTTTATTAAATGACGTTTCTATGCAGTGTCTAGCTAGCGGGTCCCTTACGATTTTTATTTTTTTATTTTACTTTCCGATCGCCCAACAGTGCTCGAAGTTAGAAACTATTATGTACCTTATAAATCCAATATTTCGACTTTCTGTGAGCTTTACTTTAGAAGATATGTATTCGTTATTTAGATTTGTAAGGTACTATCACCGTACCCTTTATATTTTAAGTTATTTCAGTCCATCCAAAGATTGTCTTATAGATATCTCTGTCAGCGATAATACCACCATTGTACTATTCTTGGTGAATAGTAAAGTATATTCTATCATCCATCTGTTACTCAACTGCCACGTATATTCTGACTCCGAGCAAACACTAGAAATTCAAATCAGGCATGACACTTTCATTTGTTAATGAAAACAGGAATCCTTTGCGTCAATTCCGGCAGGCTTGGAAACATAACAACACAATGGAACATTGATGTTGAATGCAAGCAGACTGTAATAGTATTTTTGTTGATGAAAATATGAATTTTGAAGGTTCCGATATCATTTATGTTACCTACACTTCTGCCAATAATAACTTTTAGGTTTCCGAATTCCGATTTTTAGGGTTCCGAACGTCCAAATTAAAAAATTAAACCCTTATAGGATTCCTAATCTACTGGACCGAATAGAATCAATATATATATAACTATAACGTTCCTGCGTGATTGAGTGACTGACAGACAACGCACAGCCGAAACTACTGGTCGCAGGAAACTGAAATTTGGCATGTAGGTTCTATACACTCCGTAGGGGAGCATTAAGAGGGGAGGATTTCCCCAAAATTCTACTAGAAATATAAGAGCTCAAAAAATGAAGAGTGATATATTGGACGTTTTATCAATTTCATTGAAATATATCCCAAACAAAGTAGTAAACAAAACCAGAAATCGAAGACATGTGACTATCACTAGCCAGCACTGTTGATCAAGTCCTTCATACAGAGAAAAACCTTGTGGCCGAGTAGTTTCAGATGGAGATCAGATTGGCAGTCAACCCATGTTAACTACGAGTAATCAGTTTCATCCACACAGACTTGGGTTTCAGGTTGTTTTGAAGCTTTTAAATGTGTCTTGTCCTTTTAAATGAAAAAAGAATTCATTGTAGTTTTATTGCTGTCTGTACAAAGCTAAGAGATTGCTCTGAGTATTGTACCAGTCATAGTGGGTCCATGAAAGATTAAACTATAAAGTATTTTACTCTAACGTGGCTTGGAAGGCTACAGTTGGTCTCCGAAAAGGCTTTTGTGAGAGCTAAAGAAACGAAAATATGTTTAGCTATATTTTTTCACACACAACATAGAAAAAACTTCTGACGTTCACAAAACAAATATTAGCTCAAAAGCCAATCCGAATTCGACTAAAAATCGCCACTTACCCTCTCTGCTCCCTTTTAATAAAACACGAATGCTCTGTCAAAATTTTGGACAGAAAGCATAGCTGTAGGCTTTTAATAAACAGCAGTGACACGCCTCAAAGGCATATGGCAGAACTGTGAGTTTCGAATGCGTGCGTCCGTTAAAAACAAAGGGCCTGCAAAAAAATGAAATTTTTCGACGACACTTTTTGTACATGAATATTTTTTTAAGTCAGTATTTTTTGTGGGGCTAGTGAAATTTTAATTGAGTGGTTTTTGACTGGTATTTCTTTCGATGATTTGAGTGGGGATGGGATTAGGGAAAACAGCTTTATGTTGTTACCTACGGAAAGGTTAATTTATTAGATAGTGCTTGCCGGATGATATTCCGTGGCTCAAAGGGTCCATCCTAAGGTTGTCTGGAAGGTATCGCTGTTACCAATAAGCCATATAATATACCAATAGCCCATAGAACCAAGTTTTGGTAAAAGAGTTATATTACTGTTTTGGTGCACAATAAAGTATAATATTATTCTTCCCTGACCGATTCTTTGAAAAATTTATAAATAAAAAGAACAACCACAACTTGAAGAACTCTCAAAATGTCTCGATCGACAACAGTGTGTACCGAGCCAATTGTAATTTCTCAGTAGAAATTATTCTCATTTTAAATGAATAGGTAGGTACTCACTTTTCCTTTTGAAGGAATGCTTTTGACGAAATCATTATGAAACGATAAAGCCGAAAATATGATCGTAGTAAAACTGATAAAGGAAAAAATGCCTAATACAGTTGCAGTAGACGGAACAATTTCTTGTATGGCCTTGAGATAGTAGTTCCGGGTCTGGCTGTTTGTGTATGTGAATTTGTATGTTTGTAAACGCATCCACGATACAGGAGAAATTCCTAGTGTGGGGCAACGTTTTTTTTTTTTAAAGTAGAGGAATGATAACTGTAACATCATAAAGATGAAGATATTTAGACTAAATCAGAAACGATGTCTAGAAAGATATTGATTTCTGAAAAGCAGACTTATAGAGAAGCATGCAAGAAAAGGACGTGATGTGCCGACACCAAGTTAATTGAGATAAGGACAAGAGAATGGTGATGGTGATTAAGCTAAATCACAATCAGCCATAAACAAGAAATAAAAGCTATCAGCAACCACATCAGCAAAAACCAAATAACTTAAACACAGCACCTTGGCTCCACAAACCGGTCGCCCCTATTCCCAGCATCGAAAAATACGTGTACATAACTTCAAAATACAACTCCAAACTATGCAGGAAGTCCAGAGATAAAAATCTGTATTGATAGAACCCCTGCATTGGTTTAAGTGCCAACATTTAAGATTGGCCCGATATTTCGCTCTTTGTAAAACTTGAATACGAGAAACTTAATAAAGCTAAAAAGGGTATATTTAGAATTTGAATACGCAGCTCTTGGTCGAATATTTATGATATGTAATAAAGACCGGTAGATTATAATAATTGGTTGGAGTTGTGGACACTAATGAACTGGGCAGCTAAGAATATTTTAGGAGTATTTTTCTGCCATTTAAGTATTAATTTTAATTGGTTTCTGTGTACCCTTAGTAAGCAGATTTGTCTGTTTTTAAATGTTTTATTTCTAAATATTACGCATACAATAAATAAGGGCATAGCATAAAGTTGAACTAAATTTGGAAAGATAAAAGAAAAATGTCACAGAATAATATACATACATACTTACAAATTTTAGGTTACACGGTATCGATGGTATTTGTAGTACTTAAACTATGTTATTGCGGACAAATAGTAAGATTACCGTTTAACTGAAAACAAAAGGAAACTAGGCAGATGCATAACAACTTGTCTATAAACCTCACAAAAATGACACCACTAAACCCGATAGTTTTCTTGATAGGTATGGAATAACGGTAAAATAATATTCTGAATCAGTGGATGTCACTCATAAAAATGCTGAAGCTCGTTAAAAGCCCCCCATTTTTCTAAACTGGTCCGGCAATAAATCAGAAAATTCAAAGACGCAAACGATACTTTAGAATCAACTTCAAATGAAACCAATCCTGATATCTTTTTAAATCAAATCCAGGAGTTTGATTATGAACCCACCCAAATTCAAAAAGACTCGAACATATTGTAATTTTTATCAAAGAAAATCAACGCTGCTACTAGTCAGGAAGACCGTTTTCACAGAGCCCCGTGCCAAGTAACCCAAGATATGCATCAATGAAACAAAGATACTTGGCAGAAAACCAAGTGGGATTGTTTAATTTTTAGTTTTACTGTACCCGGGGTTTTGGCTCGGTTTAAAGGGATATCGATTTTTTTGAGTTATACGTCCAGGATGGTCATGCTCGCTTAGTTTTGTGGAGCCAGTTTGTAATGGAGATTAATGAGGATGCTGACAGTGCTGGTAGAATGGCTGTCTGGGTTATAAGGGTGGATTATGGTGCTCTAAGACTTAGCTCTACGAATAGTGAATGTATTGCAGTCGTGTGATGAGATGAAGTTTTAATTTTGATTAAAAGATTATCAGAGTTGTTGTCTGGTTGCATTGCATCATTGGTAATAACTTCTTGTGTCAACGTCAGTTCATATACATTTATAATTTTTTCTTGAACACGGTCTTGGACTATGCTTCTTTTTTTTTCTTCTCCCGTCGATCATTCCAATTTTGTACTAACGGCACTTAGCGATGCTGTCTCAAAAATTGTTGGTGCTTTAATTTTCTTTAAGTGTCTTAAATGTTCATATTTCTTACAGACACAACATCAATCTTCTACGTCTTTATTTTTCTTATCTAACTTCTAATCTTCTTCTATCTTCATTCTTATCTAACTATTATAGCCCCAGGCGGCTTAGCCTCAAGTTTATTTCTCTTTGGACCATCCTCATATTTTAATTCTTTATCGAGTCAAGAACCACAATCAACTCCTTTACTTAAAATATCGGCTCCAAATTTAACAAAAACGTGAACAGCAAGCAAGTTTCCGTCGTTGACCCCGTCAGTAACTGTCACGTCATTTTATCGTCCACAAAATTAATCGACATTAATGATTTAACTATCGTCATCATCAATAAAAACGACAGTCGTTTCATAATGACTTATGAGCTATGCATTTTAATATTTGGAAGCGCGTAACGGTCAGTGACAGTGCAGTAGTGATAAATTAAATTTATTTTCCATGGTTTTACGGGCAGTATTTTTATGGGTTATTGGGAGTTTATGAGTTTGGGTTTTTGACCTGTGATTCTATAATAGGAATTACCGATATAGTCTAGAGGTTTTTAAGTTAGGAGATAAAACGACTTCGCTTTCCATCTGATGAGATTAATAATACTAAAAATAAACACAGTCGTTTTTGTTTTAGAGATTTTAATAATTTGTTTAACTTAAGATGTTTTCCTTATTGTTGTCTTGTTGAAAGCTTCCTAATCTTTATCTGTGGAACGCGTTTTGGCTTTTAAATTTCTTGCTTATTTTCTAGGTAAAGGTGGGTACGTACCGGTGTTAAGGGGCGTAATGTAACACGCTACAAAGCGAGCATTCGTGCAGTCAGTACGTGGAAACGAGCACCAACATAATGCGTATATGTTTTGTTTTACACGGACTTTAGGGCACGACGTAACATAACATGCTCGCTGCGAATGTTTCATTACTTTTTGTTGTTCTTTTGTTTTAGCATTTAATTTATGGAAAAGCCTACAGAACCTTGTCTACACTTTCTTCATCATCACATCATTGAATTATTGAGTGAGTTGACAAGTTTATTGTCACAAAAATCAATATGGCGTCGGTAACCTCGGGTAATAAAATTCAAACTTTTTTTTGAAAACGCAAATATAACAAAATCTTCTTCACAAAATAGAGCCGATTTTTCCAATTCCTTTGGGAAGAAGGCTCATCGTTATCCTCGTCCCCTGTCGTTTCAAAACGACATCAAATTATTTGCTCATTGATAGAACGTTTGACTGAAAAACTTATTTTCTAATAACTTTTAATTAACTTCAAAACTCTTGAAGATTTCAAGAAAATTTTTGGGCATTTGTGTGCAATTTCGATGTTTTAATGAGAATAGGAAATAAATGTTAATTCGAGTTAATGAATCGTTTCTTTGACGATTCTTGTAAAGGACACCATTCATTTTAGCCTTAATTGTGAAAATGCCGAAACAAAAACGTGTCTATTCGGGAAGAAAACGTTATTTTCTTCACTTTTAGGGTTCCGAATCTCTGTATGGAAAAACGGAACCTTTATATCACTTGGTTGTCTGTCTGACTGTCTGTTACATCCGATTTTCTCCGAATTTGTAGGACCAGTTCAGTTGAAATTTGAAACAAATAGAATCTTCTGTGACCCAAACACGGACGCGTAACGAAAATAAATACATTTAGAGAAATAATTTTTTGTACTTTTTTATTTTGCCATAAACAGTTTCGGCACTTTTATATTAAACCCAACAGTGTATAGACGCTGAATGATGTCCAGCGATGGAAACCTTACATCGTTTCTAAAAAAATAATTACTGAATTGATTAATTTTATAGGAAATGTGGCGCACAATATGAACGGTATCTACAATATTTCTCGTGTAGTAATAATAATATCTATAACATCCTGGAACAACTCACACACGGTCATCCGATCCCAAACCAGGCAGAGCCTGTGCTATGCAACCAGACAACTGATAAACATACTTATATATTTCTAAATACATACATATTATAGACAATTTACACCCAGACACAGAACAAATGATCATGCTCATCACACAAAGATTTGTCCTGGGTGGGAATCGAACCCACGACCTCCGGTTTAGCAGTCAGGGTCACTAACCACTCAACCAACAGGCCAGCCTGTGTATGAAGAGCTCATTGACATCGGAGAATGGACGAAGAGAACTTTTGTGTCATGTGTGGCATGAAGGGTTACACATAATCCCATGAAAATAGATGAACAGACTTTTAAAAATCATTCAGATCACCAAAATAAGGACAACGGTAAAAAAAAAATAAGAATTAGATTATTATAACATTAGATATTTACAAAAAAATAAAAACACCTAACGAAAAAAAGGTGGTTACCCAAAGCATAAACACATCCATCTCTTTATTATCTCACTAGCGACCCGCCCCGGCTTCGCACGGGTGCACAGCCGATACTAAATATATCTCTATTAGAACTAACTAAAGGACCGCCCGCAAAGCGCTAACTAAGTCTTGCTCCCGGCAAAAGTGTTCACTTCTGCCTGCAGTCCCGCAGTGCAACCTGTTGTTTTAGGATACATAACTAAATTATTGTAGAGCTTCTCTATAAACAACATTTGACGTTAAATTATTTTCAGCTAACAAAATATACTGATGGTCGGGAGCCCCGACCCGTGATAGGGCAACGTAAAGTTGCCCATGCGTAAAACATTCTTTTCGTAAATCAATTCCTACTAATTTGAATGTTTGGCCTTGTGATTTGTTTATCGTTATTGCGAAAGAAATTTTTACTGGAAATTGGAGCCTTTTGAAAGGTATTGGCAAATCAGTAGGGATCATGGGTATTCTTGGTATATGAGCTAATTCACCAGCTGCAGGGCCGGTGATAATCTTCGCTACTATTAAATTATCTTTTAGCTCCTTGATAAGAAGTCTCGTACCATTGCACATGTTGGGGGGGCTCAAATTTCTGAGAAGCATTATCGGTGTGCCAACTTTTAACGATAGTTCATGAGGTGGTAGCCCAGCGGGGTTCAGGGAATTTAAAAATTCCTGGGGGTAGTGCACTGCGTCCTCGATGTTAGTGACGGTGTCTATGGATTTATAGCACTTAACTTCACCCGGTACTTTCTGCATAATTAAATTGTTTATTTCGTTGACTGTTTCATTCCTGGGAGAAACTATTGCTCTACCACACAGCCAACGAAAATCATTTTGATCTAAGTTTTCGATGTCAGGATATATAGCATCTATCAGACTATCTAAATTATGGACTATTTGGCCTAGAGACTCATCCAAAGTAACCGCATAATCGGTGCCCAAATTTAAAGATGGAAAAATTCCTTCTCCAAGTTTCAGCAGCTGTTGTGGAAAGTTGCTATGCATATTTCCATGTAGATGAGCTCTCATATTGGTGCGCAAATTCAAATGTTGTACAGATGTCCAAAGGTGAGATGATTTTAAACATGCCTTCATAATATCTGCTCGCGTACCTCTGTTGACGACTGGAAGCGTTTGTCGGAAATCTCCAGCAAATACAAAAGTGATACCACCCATGACATCAGCAGAGCTTCGGAGGTCTCTTAAAGTACGGTCCACGGCCTCCACATGAGCTCTATGACTCATGGTGCATTCATCCCATATTACCAACGACGCGTCTTGCAGCAACTTACCAAGAGGCCCATTTTTCCGAATAGAGCATGTAGACCGTTGATCTAAAGATACGGATAGCGGGAGTTTAAACGTAGAGTGAGCAGTTTTTCCTTCGTTCAAGAGAGTTGCAGCAATTCCTGACGAAGCAACTGCAATCGCTATCTTCCCTGATTGCCGTATCTTAGAAAGTATCAAATTTGCGAGAAAAGTCTTTCCAGTGCCTCCTGGTGCGTCCAAAAAAAATAATCTCCCCATGTTATTGTTCACGCTGTCCACAATAGTCTCATAAGCATGTCTTTGATCCGGTACTAATTTGGGCACATTGTCATTAACAAACGCTGTTAGATCATTTCTGTTATACTGTTGTACCATTGTGTCAATAGTATTATTCTGGGTACGAACGGGAGAAGGTAATCCAAAATCACTTAAATTTTTGTCGTTTAATTCTAGAAGTTTGTTTTCAATTTCAATTAATCCTTCATTATAAATGACTTCAGTGAAGGGTAAAGTGTTATCCTGATTCTGTTGTCTGATCCGATGTCTAATATCTTCACAGAACTGATCTTTGAAAGTATCCCATAACTTCAATGGTTCCGATGGTTGACAAAATAAAAGTATGACTACAAACAACTCCCTTAGTTTTTTTGGACACTGTGACAACGAAGCTTCGCTTAAAGTGTTTCCCCAATGGTCATCGTTTTCAAGTAAACCTCGGTCACGGCATGCTGCTTGATACGTCTCTTTGACAATACCGTTTACAGTTTTAAGGTATGCAAATGAGGTCGGACCGCGTACGTGGTGCAGTAGAATCCTAAGATAAAAACACTCTGATTGGGATGGATGTATCCCGTAGACTCTACCTAAAGCGGCATCTTTTTTTATCCCCGGATGTCCAACTACACACACTAAAAGAATTGTTGGTTAGCCCTGAAAAGAACTGTTGGTTAGCCCTGAAAATAACTGTTGGTTAGCCCTGAAAAGAACTATTGTCTAGCTCTGAGAAGGACTGTTGTTTAGCTCTGAGAAGAACTTTTGCGTAGGTGTAGTTTAGAGAACAAAATCTAAAAAAAATCTCATGAAAATTATTAGACTTCGCGCACGACCGCTGCGTAGGGAGCCGACCTCGCGTCTGAGCCGCGCGGGTACCTTACTCATAGATCTAAACACCCCTCTCCCGCACGCGCACGCGCACGCGCACCCCTGGCCTTGGTGACGCCCACTTCGCAACGGGCCGTGCAGCAGAAATCGTAATATTTTAATTTCACCACAACTTCAAAACCAAACGTCCAATTTTAATCATTCAAAGACCAAATATTATCAACATAAACTGTACTTATTGATGAAATAATTTATTTTGATAAGGATTAATAGCATGAGTAAAATAAACGCGTTTAAATGTAGTCCAAAAAAAAATTCAAGATTTTTAAATAAAAATGTGGTTGTTGTGCCTCACTCGACATAGATAGGTATAGTGTGTCGCGGACTTTTTTGTAGATATTTATAAGATCTACAATTAATTATAACATTTTATGGTTCTATCTTTTGTAGTTTAGGCAGCGTACGCAAAATAAGTAACTTCTTTGGTTGATTTTTTTCAGTTTGTGTCCGAAAAATCCAAATATCTTACGGAACCCTATTTTTTTCCAAAATAAAATATAGTCTATGTTACTCGTGGATAATGTAGCTTTCGAATGGTGAAAGAATTTTTAAAATCGGTCCAGTAGTTTTTGAGCCTATTCATTACAACCAAACAAACAAACAAACAAAGTTTTCCTCTTTATAATATTAGTGTAGATAAAGTAGATAATAAAGACATGAATGGAATACTACAAATGTGCAGACGCATGTGACCACGTCAAGTGGATAATGGACCCATAATGGATGTGTTTATTCTATGTAGTATAACGCGATGCAGATGAATTTTTTGACGCCATATGACGGTTAATTTGGTTAGAAGTTTTTATTTTTATTTCTAGTGTCTATAGTTAGTTAGGTATTTATAAAAACAGGAGTAAATATCTATGTAAATAGAAACACTACAAAATATATAATAAAAATGTTGTATGCCAGTAATTTATTATTTTAGGTCAAATTAAATTCACTTTAATCAGTGTTCTTTTGCTTGGATATCTTTGGTTAGACGCATTGAACGCTGTGTAAAAATTTGTCCACCTATTTAATGGGAGTTAACCTATATATGCTAAGGCAGCGAACATACTACAACAACAGACTCTCACAACCCCAAAGAAGTTCAACAAACAACCGGCAGTCCGATTCTGTAGACATCTCACCGTGAGAACTAAGGTGAAGTGATCTTAAAATGAGCTGACACTCCTTCGCAAATATATGACAGAATCAACCAGCAGTTCATAAACACAAGATAACATTTTAAAACACAACTGCAGTTTAACAACCTCATCATCTGCCTAGCCTTTTTCCTATATTGGAGTCAGCTTCCAGTCAAACTGGATTCAACTGAATACCAGTATTTTATGTGGAGCGGCTGCCTACCAGACCTCCACAACCCATTACCTGGGTAACACGGTAGTTCTTAGCAAGACTGGAGTCAGATGTACTGGCTTCTGACAATCCGTAACGACTGCCAATGATCTACAAATGACAGCTAGGGCCTACAGCTTAACGTGCTTTCCGAGGCACGGAGTATATTCGGTATGTTTAACAACCTATATTCAGAACTATAGATGACTCAGTATTTACAGACGAAAGTTTAGCGTTTAGTTCGACTAATTCAACAACTATTCTAGAATAGTCTTGACCAGCCGCACTGCGCACTTGGCCTCCCTTTAGTCTCTCGACATCTTTCGAATTGAGAAAATTCTCGGGATTTCCAAGCGCTGGTAATTGCGAATGAATTGCTTGCAGTACTGTAGTTTCTAGTTGAGAAAATGCTATGTTTTCTTCTGTAAGTTCATCTTTTACATTAACGTGGTTTAGCCTTTAATAATGAAAAGTAAATTCAGCTTTGAAATCATCAGGATCGGTGCAGCATGTCTTTTTTTCCATACTTCTCTATTTTCCTTTATGGACATTATATTGAATAGTCACCGCCTTATTTATCATTTTGAACACAATTCTTCTGTGGTTTATTTGGTCTTTTTTCGCAAATTCTTCTATATTTTTGTAATACTATGGTTCAATACTTTGGTTCATCAAGAATATTGGAATTTGTCGTTAAAGTCTGATCTTTGACAGTCAATATTTTCAAATAAACTAATCTTCATCTGCCCTGCCTTTTCCCAACTATGCTGGGGTCGGCTTCCAGTATAACAGTATGCAGCTTCCAGTATTTTACGTGGAGCGGCTGCCTACAAGACCTCGACAACCCATTAACTGGGTAACACGGTAGTTCTTGGCAAGACTGGAGTCAGATTTACTGGATAATCCGTAACGACTGCCAAAGATCTACATATGACATCAACAGATTTTCGAGGCACGGAGGAAACTCGGTATATTAAGATGGTCACCCATCCACAGACCGACCCTGGCAGGCGTTGCTCAACTTTAAAGATCGACCCGTGCGGCTGGTATTATTTAGCCACGAGCTCCTCTTTTAAAATAAGCTAATGAAAATGTTTATTTATTTAGCTTTAATAGCTTCAGGATACTGCTCAAAAGGCTGCGTGACATCTGTGGTGGTTGATTGACCAAAATAAGAATAAGCCAACCTAAACTCGATAGCAACTTTGTCTAAACAGAGCTTAGTAAGAAAAATGTATATCCAAGTGTGTCCACCCCTAACATCCCCCAATATCGCAGCTAAGCTCCAGCTAAAATCCGGATCAAAAGTTCACGACATAAGATTTTTCATTTCCGTCTCTAAGTTATGATATTAACAAATCATATATATTTCGTGCCTATCCGTTGGTCGTCCGTATTCGCTGGCGTTACTCCAAAACTGGCCATAACCAACGCATTCTGACTGCATTTTCTTGTGGCGTAATTTAAAAGCGGAAAGTTATATATTTTAGTGTCGTTTATATAAATCATTTTCGTGAATGTATAATTTTATACGTTTTTGTAGAAAAGGTTTGTTTTGTATATTTGTTTGTTGGGTTGTTAGGTCAGTGGTTTTGGTCTAATTTTTACTTGAGATTCTAGAATATTCTTTTGTTGGACCATTTTAATAAAAGTTAGCTCGAAATTTAAACTTGCATTCCTGCTGTTTTTTGTTTTGGTTTTCATTTGTTTTAGGTTAATATTTACACCACAGTAACGTGAAATTGGGTATTTTCGGTTAAAAAGGTTTCCTATATTTATTTGCGGTTGACACAGCATATCTCCTTCTTCTTCTAATATCGCTACTTGAGCTCACCTCAATAGCCACCTGTATTCTCGATGTCATCTTTTACTTGGCCCGGCTATGGTTTTCTTGATCACGTTTACAATGGTTGTAGACGTGATCAAGAAAACCTATTTCCAACTATATTAGGTTCGGCTTCCTGTCGAACCAGATGCATGAATACTAGTACTTCCATAAAGCGACTGCCTAACAAACCATTGTGCTTTTCTTTTGGATGGGATCTCATCAAATGACTCCTGCCGCTCTGGGCGGAGCGATAGGGAATGTCAGACTCTTACTGACTAAAACCCACCCATGTTCCTCTAAATGCTTTTTGCGTTCTTGGGCCACGGTGACTCTTTCGAACAAATTTCGCAATTGATCTCTACGCTGAAGGTCTAAAATACCAATATCACACAAAACGCGTCTATCTTATCTCTTGCACCATCGTCAGTTGACCTACGCCAAGTAATTTATATACTGTGGCGTCCCCGTCTGAAGCAGACGTTATTCTCAAATAATTGGACGATCACATATAAGACACATGCCGTTCATTATATTTGCTGAACAAAACTGATTATTTTAGGAGAAAATGTCAAAGATTTTATGAAAATATTAATTAACTATGTTTTTAGAGTTCCGTACCAAAAGGGTAAAACCGGGACCCTATTACTAAGACTCTACTGTCCATCTATCTGTCTGTCACTAGGCTGTATCTCATAAACTGTGATAGTTAGATAGTTGAAATTTTCTCACACAAAACGCTTTGTGAACACAATCATTCATTTTGCGTACAGCTAAGGAGTAGAATTCCCTGCCAGAGTCTGTGTTTCTTGATAGCTACAACCTGGGAGTCAAGTCAAATAAGTCAAGAGTGAATAGGTTACTTTTAGGCAAGCGTGCTTCATCTTGGACCTCATCATCGCTTACCATCAGGTGAGATAGTGGTCAAACGCGTGTCTATCATTAGTAAAATAAAAGAAAACGAATTAATTTAGCTCTGCCACACCACATGTCACTATGAATGTATTACAAATGTAGTAAAACTTTTATTGGGAAAGAGTAACTATAGTGAGTTTCTTGTCCGTTCTTCTCCATAAAAATCTACCTTTGCGAATGGACAGTAGAGTCACTGTAAATGTACACACTCTAAAGTGCATTTTAACTCAATACTCAATTCTTTTTTGCATTAACTTAACTTATGTTGTGTTTCGACTTTGAATGTCTTAATTAAAAAACTGGAAGCAAAAACATACTTTCGTTTTTTAAATGAGATACTCAATCATTTTTCCTAATGCGTAACGTTACGTTTATTGTTCAAGTTTCTAAGTAGAGAAATGAGGTACAGAATAATTTTCCTGCATACGAGAACCAAGTGATTCTTCAGAAGTGGTATATCATTTCCATATCAATTGAGCAATCGAAAACGTTACGATCCCTGGAAGCCATGAAACACTTTGGTACCGTAGCCGAAGCTTGAGATCATTTCTTAGAATCGAGTACTGCCTCTCGTATTCAATATGCTTTATTGACTCAAGTAAAATATTGTCGAGTATTCTTAGTCTTTGACATGAGCTCATGGCCAAATACAAGTATTTCTTATATCTTGGGACAACTCACACACGGTCATCCGATCCCAAACTAGGCAGAGCCTGTGCTATGGTAACCAGACAACTGATAAACATACTTATATATTTCTAAATGCATACATATTATAGACAAATTACACCCAGACACAGAACAAATGATCATGCTCATCACACAAAGATTTGTCCTGGGTGGGAATCGAACCCTCGACCTCCGGTTTAGCAGTCAGGGTCACTAACTACTCGACCAACAGGCCAGTCAAACCAGTATTTTAAATGAAGCGACTGCCTATCTATATATATGGTATCTTCTCGTCTCACATACCACAGTGTCTCAAGACGAAAGTCTACGACCAGTGCGTGTTGCNTTTTAGTCGCCTCTTACGTCACCCACGGGAAGAGATGGTATGGTGCTATTCTTTTACGTCCGACACCATACAGAACAAAGTGGACAAACGGTCCAGTTAGGTAGGGCAAACTACGAGAAAGAGGTCAACCGTCGATTCCGACTAGGCTGGGCGGCGTTCGGGAAGCTGCGTGGTATCTTCTCGTCTCACATATCACAGTGTCTCAAGACGAAAGACTACGACCAGTGCGTGTTGCCAGTGATGACTTATGGAACTGAAACGTGGTCGCTCACAATGGGCTAATTCAGAAGGCTTAAAGTCACCCAAAGAGCAATAGAGAGGGCAATGCTCGGAGTTACCTTGCGTGATCGAATCTGGAATGACGATATCCGCAAGAGAACCAAGGTTACCGACATAGCCCCAAGGATCGCCAAACTGAAGTGGCAGTGGCCAGGGCACATTGCTCGCAGAACAGATGGTAGACGGGGCCGAAAAGTTCTGGAGTGGCGACCGCGTACCGGAAGACGCAGCGTTGGAAGGTCTCCCACAAGGTGGACCGATGGCCTGGTGAGGGTCGCGGGTAGCCGATGGATGCGAGACGCACAAGACCGGTTGTTGTGCGACACTTGGGGGAGGCCTATGTCCAGCAGTGGACGTCTTTTGGCTGATATGATGATGATTGCCTATCTGATCGATAGGCAATCATCATCATCATACTTGATTCGGTAACTGGGTAATACGATATACCTTGGCAAAACTGATGTCAGAATTTTTGGCTTCTGACTACTTATAATGACTCTCAAAGATGTTCAAATGACAGCCGGGACCAACAGCTTAACGTGTTTTCCGAGGCACGGAAGAGTCTCGGTATGTTAAGATCCATCCACAGACCGACCTCGGTAAACGTTAAGAGTACCTTGAAGATCAACGAGGCAGTTATTATTTAACCTAGAACTCTAAGTAAAATACTGGCATTCAGCTGAATCTAGTTTGACTGGAAGAAACTGGAGTTTAGACATATAGTGAGAGTAATTTTAAGTTTTCTGTAGAAAGTGCAAATCACTCTTTTCACCCTGAATCCTGTTTCTTAAACGACAAAAAATTAAAGAACATTTATAATTTTTCATGATTTTAGTTAATTACAATAATTTCACAAATAAACAATCACAATCAACGTTGATTGTAATCATTACCATGAAAGATAACACAATATTTCTTATTATTCACACGTTCGATGTTAACTCAATAATTAAATGATCTAGACTTAAATCATTCTATCCAATATGAGTTCCGACTAATTGCAGTTAATAAGTTCCGTATTAGAATTTATTATTTGTTTTATTTTATGTGTTTTTATTGTATTGATAATGCAATTATTTGAATATGTCGTATTTAAATTGCTTTCTACACTTCTGGACTGAACTTGTTTTTTTCTTTTCGGTTTTTATTCAAAAGTTATTAGTTAGATATTATTCGTTATTTTTGAGGTGGTCCGGTTTTTTTGATTTTTTAAATTAAGTATTTATTTTTATTTTACCCTTTTTAGTTACGATTATAATAAGATTAAGAATTGAAATATGATCATGATATTATACCATTTTGAAATCCTCATGATGAGCCCTTTAATTTGATACTAATAATGCAGTATCCAAATAAATAAATTGTATTTTACTTTAACTAAAGCGTCTTACAGCCGTCATGTTGTTTTTTTTACGCGTCACCTATCTAAGAACACTTGGGTTACCTAGACGAATCTAACGATATGTTAATTAAATAAATCCGTCCAGCGGATTGAAAGATATAAGGTAATAAAGAATATTACATGCATACACAAGTCTAAGTCGGGTAAAAAATCTACCATGAAATCTCACTCCCAACCGTTCATAAAACAATAAAAAAAGTTAATAATTGAATGACAAAAATATTTCAAAAGTCTCCCGAGTAATTAAAAATACTGGCATTAAGCAATCAAGAACAAAGGGGGTATAAAGGGGTGGAATAAAGGCCTGCACACACGAGCAATTAGGGGAAAGCGTGCCAAATGTCACATTGAATGGTGAATAGCTTCATTTTAAAGGAGACAGCGAGTCTGGAATACCCTTTAGAGTTGAACGATGTGTGATGTTTTCAATGGCAGTCTTTGGTCGGTTGAATGGTTTTAGTTCCATTGGTGGGTTGACTCAAGTTCGAATGCGCTTCTTTCTTTATAATGGTGCAATGTAAATGGTATTTCATTGGATATATTCGGTTGCGAAACGCACTGGACTGGTCGATGATGTGGCGATGACTAGGCCTATGTTCAGTAGTCGACCTTTTACAGCTAAAACTACGATGATGAAGATTTTAGGGAAACTTGTTTGGTGGGATTCTCGTTGATTTAGACCTGTGATTCTGTATGGTGTCGGACGTAAAAGAATAGCACTATCCCATCAGTTACCGTGGGTTTCGTAAGAGGCGACTTAGGGACTCACCAGAGTACGGGCAGCAGCATTCTCTGTGCATTACAACAGTTACACTGCGATTGCCAACCCGCCTGCCTAGTGTGGCGAAAATGGCAAACCCCTTGGAGGAGGCCTATGTCCAGCAGTGGACGTCTGTGGCTGATATGATGAGTGTTTCAGTCAGTTAACCTCTGCAATCTTTAAAATTATCTGCAGTGCAGCATTTACGGCAAGACTTAAGCCGATTCTTCCCTATTCTCTCAAACAACAAAACCTCTTTCAGGTATAATTTCAGATTTAATTCAACTAAATTCGTCTAAGTTTCTTATCACCTCTTACTAGGCCGAACCCAGCGGTGCCGTCAGTCCTCAGGCACGCACTAATTGGAGACTAGTGCCCAGCGGTCACTGTGCATGCGACTGACGCCTACTGCAAGGGCTGTTTCCAGGTGGCTCAGAAAAAGAATCCTTGGAAGAGTTCTGGGGTGGCCTTTGCCTACCAGTGAGACAGTACCTATTTGCATTAAAGTACATTGACCTTTCCCTAATATCCCTTGGTAGATACCCGAAAAATCAATTTTGAAAAAAAATCGTTACTAGAGAACGAAAAGGATTACTACTGAAATCAATTAAAGACAGCTCTATGTCTTTATTTCTGTTTTGATATTATGAAAGTCAATAAATGTATGTGGGTTAATGACCGTTATTGCACATTTATTTGGTGACAGTTATAATATCAAATCTCATCATATTTGTAATGATAGTTAGTGCAATCAATCACAGCAACTAAAATCAAAGAGACCGGAATCTTGATATCTTGATGAAACCTAGATTCAGACCAAATCTTACCAATGTCTAAACAAACTGCGGTTATTTACACAAAGAACAGAACTCAGTCTTATTAGCAAACACACGAACCTTCATTCAATCAATGTTCAAAAGAATTTCCATTAATTAATTGATTTAATTAAAATTTAAATACGCCACACAACTTCAAACTTGGGCCATATGTGCCTTCACATTTACCAACTTAACTTTACAGATACCACAACCTCTAGCAACTTGAGTATAGGGTTGATTTTCGTATGACAGTGGTCTTGTGATTGTGTATCATTTGTTCTGCACGGGGATAGGATTCAATATGGGTGGCATATGCTCTGTGATGGCGATTTCATTGTTGGAATCAAAACCCAACACTTGCAGCAATTAGGGTTAAAACATTAATGTTGAATTGAAGTGTTTGTTTTATCGAGGGGTTGAGTGAGGTTAGGGTTGGATTCAGGCATTACAGAATTTGAGATTGAGAATTTGAACCGGTTATTTTTAGAAACAATGCGATTTTTTTAGTTCAGTACCTCAAAAGGAAAAAACGTAATACTTATAGGATCAGTTTTTTGTCCGTCTGTCTGTCTGTTAGGACTCATTATCTTGAGAACGCGTGAAGGTATCGAAATTGAAAAAAAAACCATATACTCAAGTCTACAGTCCCTTGAAGCTGTGAAAAAATCAATCTTCTAAGATAACGTACAAAAAAGATACGGCCGTTTATGCTCTGATTATTACGCATTTTTTGACGCTCACAAGGAAACAAAACCTGTAGCGGACCTAGAGTCATGAAATTTGGCAAGAAGATACACAGTACAAGTACAGGAAAAAGTCAGAAAATTGGGAATTTCCAACCCAGAAATCGATTCGTGAAACGTTCAGTATCCGCGTCTCTCATCTATCTCTGTACCAGAATTCATCAAAATAGGTTCAACGGTTTAGGCGTGAAAGCGTGACAAACAATCAAACAGACATACTCACGTTTGCTTGTTTTATCCAGGATATACTTAAGCGACACAATGGGCTCATGTCGAGCCCTCTATGTCACTTAAATATAGCATAAAGAGCAAAGAATACACCTCTCTTTTTATCTGTTAAAAATAAACGAAAACTCAGCAAATAAACAAGCAATAATAAAATGGCAACACTACACAACGTTCACGACTCTTTAACACACTCGACTTTGACGACAACACTCCTCTATTTGTCTCCACTCCCAGTCAGGGAGCATAAAATTCCACGATTTTTTATTCGGTGAATGTTGCCTGTGTAAAAAACTACTCCACGGCGATTTTTTACTCCGAAAGTCATACTCATGTATAATATCCCTTTGTCTGTACAAGTCCCTCAGGGTTGCCAGTTCTTTTTCAATTTCTTCAGCAGACTGTTTCGATCACAATTTGTGTTGACGACTACCGAATTCCCTGTGGGTTGATAGGGATGGTAAATGTATCGAAAATCCCGGGGTCACGGGAGTTGAACTCCCCGTTTTCGGTCCCGGTTTTTGATTGATGCAATCGAATTTATAGGGGCTTCGGAATTATTGCCGGGAAGTTAAAAATGAATTTTGGTTATTAATTTGTGCTCCAAGCGATGATATTTAATACTGCAATGTTGTAGAATTGGAATCAAAAGTCAGTCAGCTTGAAATTAAAAAAGTTTGTGCATAAATTCATTGTGATTTTCATTTCGTGGGTATTTTTTTGTATAAATGAAATAGTTTTACGGGCTGAACTTTCTCAGTTGAATCTAATATTGAAAACTTCGAAACCTAAACATCAGTTGTTTAGATATTAGTTATCAAACAAAAAAATCTTTTCAAGTTAAACTTTATTTGGCAGACCACACTGTTTATTTAAAAATACACAGGTTTTTTCAAGCGATTTTTATCCAAAAATGTCCCTAAAAAATCCCGGAATTATTCACAAATATAACATCACTAGTACTCCAGATTTCAGCTCTTTGCCTGTATCATTGAGGTTTCAATAAATTGATATGTTTCGGATACATTTTGTTTATTTCCGACAGAAATTCGAATAAAAATTCATGTATCCGTTTTTTCTAAGACATTTTGAACAAGATTCTCTGATTGGCGGTCGAAGCAGTTTTTAGGGTTCCGTACCCAAAGGGAACGAACGAATAACTTAAAAGGGGCTCCCATAGAAGAAGCATGTGTTTTTCAGTTTATGATACGGAACCTTTCGTGCGAGAGCCCGACTCGCACTTGGCAGGTTTTTCCTATTTAGCAATGAAATGCAGAAGGTATTTTATTGAGAATATTAATGTTTACAAATTACTTTTAAATGTGGGTATGAGGTTATAACAGAAGAAGACGGGGGGCGTCGGGAGTCGCAGGGCGATCCCCGGCCACCGTAAGCACGGGCCTGCGGATAGCGAGCTTTGGGTAGCTCACTGTCCGATCACCACCAGGCCCGGGTCGATGCGCCTCAAAGAGATGTCAGCATAGACGACAGAGCCCGCTAGGGCCAGAGCCTGCCAAGGTTGCGAAATTTGTTCGAAAGAGTCACTGCGGCCCTGGAACGCAAAGGGCTTTAGAAGGAACACGGATGGGTTTTAGTCAGTAAGAGTCTGACATGCCCTTCCGCTCCACCCAGAGCGGAAGAAGTCATTTGATGATTTCCCATTCTTAAAAAAAAAGGGTTTCAGGTTATTCACAAAATATGATCAGGAATGGCAAAACACTGCCAGGCTGAAGCGGGATTGGGTGGGTCATATGTGTCGAATGCATCGAGACAGATGAACCATTCGCACTAAGGCCACTGCAGTCTGTCATTTGGTAGTCCTCATTTTAATCACTAGCCTAGCTTGATAAAACTGACTATACTTTTGCCAGTGGCTTTGCCCCCGTGCTTATCCTACAAGAAACATGTATGTTTTCGGGATAATGACACTAATTGATATTGGAGATTTCTATCAGTGGATTAATTTTCAGATATTCCAGAGGTTATCCTTTACAAATATACGTAAAAATAACTACTATATACGACAAAAATAATACTAAAATACGACAAACAATATTCATAAAAAAAATATTAGTTTAGATGTATAGAGCTCAAGAATTCCCAATAAAAGGTAATTTTCCACCCCATCAGCACTAAAAACTACCCTTAAAATTCCAATTAATATCGAAATCAAATTGCTAGGCGTTCTACCGTGAGCCGAATAAAATTTATTCGACCAATAAATTACTAAGATAACAATTCTCTCTGTTTGTTTAATTTTATTCGAGATTATTCCGAATTATTTTAGCATCGAATGGCTTGTAAACATCATGTATATTATAAGGTAAGATTAATTAACTGACAAATAAAGGTCTGATTATTACAGTTTGTACATAACAGTAAACTTATCAAATTTTTATTTTAATATCTTAATATCTTGGGACAACTCACACACGGTCATCCGATCCCAAACTAGGCAGAGCCTGTGTTATGGCAACCAGACAACTGATAAACATACTTATATATTTCTAAATACATACATATTATAGACAAATTACACCCAGACTCAGAACAAATGATCATGCTCATCACACAAACATTTGTCCTGGGTGGGAATCGAACCCACGACCTCCGGGTTAGCAGTCAGGGTCACTAACCACACGACCAACAGGCCATTTTGATCTTCACACAAACGGCGTCGTTCGTATTTCTCGTTGTTAATTACGAAAATTGGCTCATCGCCGCAAGGTTGCCTGCTTGTCGGTCTTCTACAGATTATACTTCGGGGAGAGTGTCCAGGAACTCCACAACTTCATCCCACCGGCTCCCTTCTACCATCGAACATCTAGACGCACTGCAAGTTACCATCCCTACCTTGTTGCTATTCCAACAATTTGCACTAAACGTTTCCAAACGTCTTTTATAATGCGCACAGCAAAGGAGTGGAAGTCTCTGCCTGCGTCTGTGTTTCCGAACGCATTCAACCCTAATCTCTTCAAAATTAGAGTGAACAGGCTTCTTCTGGGTAAGCTCGCTCCATCGTCGACTTTGTCCCTGTCATCTATGACCTAGACTAGAGTCAAGAGCAAACCCATATTAAATAAAAAATTACCTAATTTTTATCAACCGTTGCTTAAAGCGTAAGTAGTGAAGAAATATCTTTTATTTCTTAAATCTTTTTTAAATCATTCCTCGTTACCATCGAAGGCGAGAAAATGCCTGCACTGCCATTAATTACCTCATTGAAATTTTAATATAAAAAAATATATATATAATTTCTAAAAGTTACGACTGGTTAGTAAACGACCCATTTTGAACATAACCTATGCTAATATAATAAATTTGTAGAGTTTGTTTGTTTGTTTGAACGCGTTAATCTCTGGAACTACCAGTCGGATTTGGAAAATGATTTTCAATCATTGAATCAAATCTTTTATTTAACAACATAACACAAAAACAACAACAAACACAACAACAACAACAACAGCAACACAACATAATACAGGTTGATAAAGGTGTTACAAATAATGGTCGATAGATACACTGTATTATTACTTAATGGTGTGCAAATTATTACGACTTTAAGACTTACAAATCAATAATTTCAGTAATGTTACAATAAATTCAAGTTATATTACACCATCTAAATTACAAATTAAAATTTGAGCTAAACGGAAACGGGAAATTCCTACGGGAATAGGAATAAAACGGGATATACACGTACAAAGTCGCGGTCAAAAGTTAGTGAGGAATAAAACGTAATTCCCAATTCCCTTTTCTAAACTGGGATACTGGGTCAACGGGACAGTAATTCAACATCGTATTATATGGATTTCAAAATCATCAAGGGTAAAATTTTGAATGAGATAATGGTCTTCCAACCATATCTACCTCACCCCACCACCACGGACAATTCAAGCGTAATATTAGAGATAAAATTCAAGATGGAACAATTAAACGATCAGTTTTCACATGAATGACTTTACCGTATTCTGAGAATTCAATCGATGTTATCTATAACCAGAAAGGAGCTCGTAGCTAAATAATAACAGCCGCACGATTCGATCTTCAAGGTTAAGCAATGCTTGGCGAGGTCGGTCCCTGGATGGGTAACCATCTTAACATACCGAGATTCCGCCGTGCCTTGGAAAGCTAACGTGCTTTCCGCCACCAGCCGTTGTTGGTCCCGACTGTCATTTAACAACCTTGGAAATCTGACAGCAGTCTTACCAAGGGGTATCGTGTTACCCAGTAACTGGGTTGTAGAGGTCAGAAAGGCAGTCGCTCCATGTAAAATACTGGTAGTCAGCTAAATCCGGTTTGAGTGGCAGCTGACCCCAATATAATTGGGAAAAGGCTAATCAAGTTCATGAATCGATTATATCTTTTACCCTGAGAATAAAACAATAGTCTTGTTTTTCATGTTACAAAATACACCTCAAAGATCCAACTTATCCTTCAAAAGAATAGCCCGATATTTATCTCGGAAAACAAGAAAATTTTCCTTGAAATTACACCAAGAAGTTACCTCGGAGAAATTTATTTGTACCGCAGTAGCGTTTGATTATAATTACAAGGAAATGTTTCTCATGCTACCATTGTTTTGAGACATTAGCCAAAATAATTGCAGAAATCTCACAGAGATTACTCGGGAAAATTGACACGGAGGCATTTTGAAAATGAGTATTTCCTTACGAACATTTAAAACTTCAATGAACTGGCGGTTTTTTTTGCCATCTGTGAATGAGTGGAACTTCTATCGCGTATATTTTTCTGTCCAAGGGTAAAAGATAAAAAATAATTACGTTTCACCATCGCTGGTCATGACAAAAGCCTAATATTCTTTTATTAACTACGCTCGGTAGAAAAAGGATTTTTATGTATTTTTTTCTTTTTTCTTTTACCCTCAACTAATTGGGCTCTTTTTCTATAAATTAAATCAGATTCGTAAAAACGAGTTTCGGGCAGTTAACGTTAATAGGTAGGATGGTTTAATGATTTAGAAAGGGTAATATAGTTTAATTTTTGTACTTCAGGACTTTTTGAAAAAGTAAAAAATATTTTTCCACAATTCTGTTGACTTATTAGAACTTCAGAGTTTCAAATGTCAGTAAAAAAAGGGACTATGAATAGTTTTGTTTACTTTTATTACATAAAAAAACATTATGCTTCTGGATGTTCTGAATATAGTAAAGTTATACATTGCCCTCAACGGCACGTTTTGTACGACAGAGTAGCTGGAAGTACCATCCGTCCCTGACATGGCTTGGCCGTTTCATAGACAATTTTTTTTGTAGTAGTATTTGAGCAACTTTATTACTTTGTTCGTCTTATCTCGCATAATAAACGTTTTTAGGGTTCCGTACCCAAAGGGTAAAACGGGACCCTATTACTATGACTCCGCAGTCCGTCTGTCACCAGGCTGTATCTCATGAACCGTGACAGTTAGACAATGAAATTTTCACAGGTGATGTACTTCTGTTGCCGCTATAACAACAAATACAAGAAAATAGAATAAAATAAATATTTAAGGAAATAAATAAAAACGGCACAAAAATCACGTTATTTGTATGGGTGCCCCATACAAATAACGTGATTTTTGTGCCGTTTTTATAAATAATGTTACGGAACCCTACGTGCGCGAGTCCGACACACACTTGGCCGGTTGTTTCTATCTCACTAAAATCTCAAACCTGGCTATTTTGCCTGACATATAATCACAGGAACTCACGCCCAGCAATCGCATCGATCGATCCAACTAGTCTACCAACCAATTGTGCTAACCAAACATGCTGGTCCTGCTCCATAGGACAATCAAGGGTGTACACAAAATCCAACTGGTTGATCTATGTATTAACTTTATAGATATACTGTTCCTTTTTTTGTATTTCTATTTTTCTGTTGACTCACACACTGTTTAATTAATGGTTCAATGTTTGTAAATATGTGAGTACCATTTACCTAAATTTCTTTAGAAAATGAATAAGTTTACCTCTACTGGTGATACTTTGTTCTTATAAGTAGCATACTCTGGGTGCATCGTCCTCACATAATATTAAATTAATTTTTGTATACCAAATTTTGTAAATCATTATTTGAAAAGAGTAACTATGGAGTTTCTTGTCCGTTCTTCTCCATAAGAATCTACCTTTCCGAATGGACAGTAGAGTCACTTTATTAATGTAATTCTATTATTTTTACTGAACTGTAAACGATGACGTTCAAAAGTGCCGTTTAATGGCCTAATTGAAATAAAAGTTTTGACTTTGACTTTATGACAGCACACTAATTCATATAAATATCAGTTTCAATTTCAAAATAAATGAAAATTCTGTGGACGCAGCACAAGTTATCCGAATAACATAGTAGCCCAAATATTCAACATTATTTCCCAAAAGATAACTAACCTACAAAGATATGTTATTGCGAAGATAGGGTTGTCTCTAAGGGAAGGGATAAGGAAAATCGTTGACTAAAGAAAAAAGTAATAAATTGGTTTGAGTGGAAAAAGAAAATTATATAATTTATGTTATTATTGTGAGCTCATGGCTAATAACTTTTATGGGAATCGATAAATCTGCGTAGTTAAAGGGCTGATACTCGAAACGACTCTATTTTGAGAACTTCCATGAACTTATATTCTAGAGACGAAATTGTTTGAACTTAATCATTCAACGGGAGCGAGCAAAGCGAAGCTGAGAATGATGGCGCAATACTTTCCACAGTGCGACTGCCTATCTGATCTCAAAAACCCAGTAACTGGGTAACACGATACGCCTTGACAAGAGTAGTGCAAGATTTCTTGTCTTCTGATCACCCTTAAAGATTTTCATAGATCTACCAATGACAGCCGGGACCAACGGCTTAACGTGCTTTCCGAGGCACGGAGGAATTTCGGTATGTTAAGATGGTCACCCATCCACAGACCAGCCTCGGCAAGAGTTGCTTAACTTTGAAGCTCGACCCTTGCTGCTGATACTATGTAGCCATGTGCTCCTCCAAAACCTTTATATTTCAATTATTGGCTTGGAAAATGGTCCCTAGTGGGTCGGATGCAGCATAATTTAATCGAGACCTAAGTGTGTGCCTAGTTCAGGGAAAATGTATGATCGACCGCCGAGTAAGATGGCGTTGAGTGGCCGAGTAGTGATTGGGGAAAGTTCTCCAGTGTGTGGCCTCATTTCAGGAAATCTAAAACTAATATTTTAAAGGGGTTCAATTGTCTGTTTATAAGGGGTATTTTCTGAAAGTACGGATCTGATTACAAAAAACTCTTTCACAGATTAAAAGCTACACTATTGCCGAGTATTATTAAGGCTACTTTTTAAAGGTTCCATACCCAAAAGGTCACCAACGGAACCCTATTACTAAACCTCTTATGTTTGCCTGTCAGCGGGCTGTATCTCAAGAACCGTAATAGGTAGACAATTAAAACTTTCATAGAGTGTGTATATCTATTGCCGTTTTAAAAACAAATAATTAAAATTCAATTAAATTAAAAATTATAGGGGGCCTCCATACAAGAAACGTGTTTTTTTTTCGGTTTATAGTACGGAACCCTTCGTGTGAGAGCCCGACTCGCACTTGGCCGGGATCCGAGCGTCCGTACGAAGGTGTCAGCAAAATCAAGTATTAAAAAAGCAGTACCTACCGATCAAAATCCAAAACCAAAACACCCGAGACACTTCCTAACATTTATTTATCTAAAATATCAACACAAAAAATAGCAACACTTCTATCTCCAACATCCCTCCATCTCTGCCTACCCTACACTAGCTACATACCCCTTTGTCAGGCCGTAAGTGAATCAATTTATCACTAGTGATAAAACGGCCAGAGATATAATGCTAACATTTATAAACAGACGTGAAAAAGTATATTTATAATACGTCTTTTGCAACATCGCGGTTTCATAGGAATGTATGAAAAAGTATCGCGGTACACGGTGGTTGGGCGTTAGTGGCGTTTGTCAGTTTCCGCTGTTTTTTTTTAATTTAATATGGGTTTGCTCTTGACTCTAGTCTAGGTCATAGATGACAGAGACAAAGTCGACAATGGGGCGAGCTTACCCAAAAGAAGCCTGTTCACTCTAATTTTGAAGAGATTTGGGTTGAATGCGTTCGGAAACACAGACGCCGGCAGAGACTTCCACTCCTTTGCTGTGCGCATTATAAAAGACGTTTGGAAACGTTTAGTGCTAATTGGTGGAATGGCAACAAGGTAGGGATGGTGACTCAACTGTTGAGTCCTCCACTCGAATTTACCTCGCCTTGATCAAATTTTCAGATGATAATAAAGAAAGATAAACAAACTAAGTATCTTGACTTAACACGCGAGGTTGTCGAAATGTGGGATGTGAACACAGCAGTCATTGTGCCGATCGCGTTGTGTTTCACGCGCTCCTCAAAGAGATGTCAGCATAAAAGACGGGGGGCGTCGGGAGTCGCAGGGCGATCCCCGGCCACCGTAAGCACGGGCCTGCGGATAGCGAGCTTTGGGTAGCTCACTGTCCGATCATCACCAGGCCCGGGTCGATGGCGCGTTGTGTTCCACACGCGCCTCAAAGAGATGTCAGCATAGACGACAAAGCCCGCTAGGGCCAAAGCCTGCCTGGGTTGCGGAATCTGTTCGGAAGAGTCACCGCGGCCCTGGAACGCAAAGGGCTTTAGAAGGAACACGGATGGGTTTTAGTCAGTACGAGTCTGACACGCCCTTCCGCTCCACCCAGAGCGGAAGAAGTCATTTGATGATTTCCCATCCTTAAAAAAAAAAAAAAAAGTCATTGTGCTGATAGTCGTGACGGCCAATGACATAGTTGCGAGGAGCCTCAACCAACATCTGAGGAGGCTCTCGTTGGGCTCCTGGATCAAGGGTTTGATCCAGAAAGCTGTAATCCTGGACACGGCGCGCATAATTAGGAGGGTCCTTACCACCGGTTGCTTGGACCCTGTTCCTGATACCGGTGGGCTTCTATTTTTATATTTTTAAATGTTTTTTTTAAATGTTTTTTCTAGAAATATTTAAAAAATTAATTAATATGTAATATAGAATAAATAAATGGAATAATAATATTTTTTTTTATTTAAATAAGACTTAAGATTACGTTTATTGAAATAAGAAACGTTATTATAACTCAGCTTGTCAGCAGCAGACTTTTTAATTTTTTGTTTGGTATCGATCGGCATCAGTGAATCGGTTAGGCAATAACCTTTATAAGTCGTAATAATCATCATTTCAGCCAAAAATCTACCTTTGCTAGAGATAGACCACACCCAAGCGTCGCGGCGTCGAACCACATTAATCTATCTCCTTCTTTACTTTTAAAAAGAAAAATAAATTACTCAATTTTTAAAAGTTCAAAGCTCCCAAATTAAACTACCTTATCATAAAATTTCCGTCGAAAAAAAAATCTCTTTTCCAAGAATTACTTAAAACGATACACAACACGAATAAAAAAAATATAGCAAAAAAACACAATTGAAACGAAATTGACCTTTATCTTTTTAACAATGAAATATAATATTCATCCAAAGATAGGTAGGTCTCTAAATCATGTTTTTACAGGAACCTACGTCTTTTAATATATATATTTTTTCGATATACTTCGTGAAATATTGTTAAAGTCGTGACCTTTAGCTTGAAGAAACGCCCTCGAGAAATTATACGATAGATATTTTAAGATAAGCAATCTTTTGAATTTAATTTTGGTACCTTTTGTAAAAGATAAATTATAATAGTAAGGTTTCATGATAAAAGTCACACTTGTAAAGCTTCTTTATAACTCAACACAAAGCAGACATGTTTCTGGAAAATTCCGTGAATTTGGAATTTTGTACCCATACTAGGTAATCAATACCCAGAAAATATAATTATGATCCGTCATGCCTACCTGCCAATATAATAATATGTGTTTATTATTTTGTTTGGTGGTTACGAAAACATTTCATACTGAGGACCTGAGAAAAGATTAGTCAAACAGTATGGTTGGAAGCGGAACTTCTTCTTAACAAGCTTCTTGAGTTAGTAGAATGAAACGTCTAAAAATACATACTAGAAACAATAATAATATAATATAATAATAAATAATATCTTGGGACAACTCACACACGGTCATCTGATCCCAAACTAGGCAGAGCCTGTGCTATGGCAACCAGACAACTGATAAACATACTTATATATTTCTAAATACATACATATTATAGACAAATTACACCCCGACACAGAACAAATGATCATGCTCATCACACAAAGATTTGTCCTGGGTGGGAATCGAACCCACGACCTCCGGTTTAGCAGTCAGGGTCGCTAACCACTCGACCAACAGGCCAGTGATGACAATGATGATAATCTTCATCAAACAATCAGCTAAATACCTGAATAATTATTTAATTCTTTATTGTACACCATAACAGCTTATATTAATACACAGTGATTTAAATAGTTCATGTACAAAGGCGAGCTTAACTCAAAAATGAGTTTTCTACCAGTAAACCTTTGAGTGATAGAGAGAGATCACAATAGAGGATCCAGTGCACAAATTTTACAATGCTACATTTTGTATCATACATAAATATACCCACATACATAAACATATAAATATATACATACATATCTATAAATATTATGTCATGATAATATACAAGTCCGTCAGACAGATACCCAAAAAATTGGGAACGCGTATTTTTTCTTTTGCCCTTTTGCTGCAACCACGACATGCATCTACTTAAACCTACTCATATTTTGTAAAAAAAAAATATTGTCTTTAGTTTTTATCGTGTCTTTACTAAAATAATTTGAGAACTACTAACACTATCGTTTAGGGTTTAGTTTAAGAAAAGTAAAATTATGTATGTGGGTAGGTAGGTATGTCGTTTTGTGGCAATTAAATGCTTTTTCTTTCTTTCTTTCACGTTACAAAAAATGAAGACGATACAGTGCGTTGAAAAGACGCGTGACGTCACGTCGCTGGTAAAAATTGAACCGTCATAGTGACGTTACACGTATATTATCTATCTGACGGACTAATTATAGAATAGAAAGCATTCTATCAGCCATTCAAGCGTTATTGACTAACAAGCATTCAGGCTTTCATATTTATAATGTTACTAGGACGTAGGTACTCAAATTTTCCTTTTTTAGATTCATAAGCCAAGATTTCAACCACCTCTAATCTCTAAACTCATCCAGAAAACCTTCAAGTGACCCTTTCACTAACAAAACCTCAAAGTTAACTGCACAATTTAACCAGAAAACGTGCAGATAACTCGTCTCGCAGTTAAATTCTCTACTCTTGAGTTAATTCAAGTTTGCTAGATAAATTTCTGGAACTTTTGGAATATATCGCTGCCTTCAATCGGTTCGAAGTGAAGTTAATTTGGTTGGAGTAGGGTGGCTAGGTCTCAGCCGGGGATTGCGGATGTCGCTTACGTTCCCGCGATCCCCGGCGTAGGTGGGAGATGGAACACCGGGGTGGTTTTAGTCAGTAAGAGTCTGACAGACCCCTCCACCCGCCCCAGGGTGGAGGATTTCCATGAGGATTTCCCCCCGAGATCAAAAAAAAAAAAAAAAAAGGGTGGCTAGGTCTGATGGTGGAACTGAGACTGTCTTGTCAGAACTTTGAAAGTGCCCTACATTTATTTTCTCTCTTGTAATGAGAAAATATATCTAAATTAATTTGATAATATACAAAACATTAATACGCAGGAGCATGAGTTCAACCGTTTCTCCGGGACTCGTCGAGTTTGATTGAATTCGACGAAGAGATTGAGTCGGCGTTTTTGTGGTAGTGGCCATTGTTTATTCTGGCTTGCACGAGTCAGCTTCAAGCTTGTCACAAATAAAAGCAGAGAAATATCTTCTAAGAAAGCCATCTTAATTTAAAAAAAAAACATATTATCCTTCTGCTACTATTTTAACCTTTGGTTACAAGAAAATAGTGGTACCACTTCACTTCATCATCATAATCATATCAGCCAAAAGACGTCCACTGCTGGACAACCCCCTCCCCCAAGTGTCGCCACAACAACCGGTCCTGTGCGCCTTGCCACCCCCAAACCCCACTTTAAAGGTAAATAAAAAAGTGTCAATGAATTTTCTTTAACCCTAAATATTTGACACTTACCCATTACGAGTCATCGCAAGCAAAAATCGAACCCTTAACAAAATTCTTCGTTTCGTTTCTACCGAAATAGATTAAAAAGAAAAGAGTTTATATGTGACAAGCATGACGCATATTTTGACTGGCCTGTTGGTCGAGTGGTTAGTGACCCTGACTGCTAAACCGGAGGTTGTGGGTTCGATTCCCGCCCAGAACAAATCTTTGTGTGATGAGCATGATCATTTGTTCTGTGTCTGGGTGTAATTTGTCTATAATATGTATGTATTTAGAAATATATAAGTATGTTTATCAGTTGTCTGGTTGCCATAGTACAGGCTCTGTCTAGTTTGGGATCGGATGACCGTGTGTGAGTTGTCCCAAGCTATTATTATTATTATTATTATACCAAAAAATAAAATAAACAAAATTACAAAAGTTATTGATTGCTAATCTACCCATCACAGGACTGTCCCAAAATCGATCAAAATCACGCCTACCCTACCGCCCAAACTTTATATCCGAAGGCGCGCGATTCAAACGTTTTGCAAAACCTTCCAACTTGAATGGCGATCAGGCGTTCATTAATTAATTGGGCTAAGTTCTGAAATAGGCTAGTTTTTGGGATGATGCTTATCAACGCTCAATTTGAGTGGTTTAACTTTCTAGTCTTCGGGCTGGTTAGCTGGTATAGTTGAAATTGCGGTCCGGATTGATAGTGATCGTTGATTTTGATAAAAAGTTGGATTGTGCGAGGGTATGCTACATAGTTTGGTTTGGGGTAAAAGATATAGTACGTTGGTATTGATTTTGGAGAGGGTAAAAGATTTAGTGGCATCAAAAATTTTTTTATTTTTCACTTCCCACACCACCACAAGAGAACACCACTGGAAAGTCACAGGAAAGCAAAACACGCAATTTAGTTTACTTGGATAATATATTTTCTATTTTCCCCAGTTATTTTGATTTAAAAACCAAAACGATTTCCTTTCAAAAGAACAAATATTTTTTCAAATCACATCATAAATGACGGAGTGATGAGGTAACAAACATAAAAAAAATACAAACGATTGAGAACCTCCTCCTTTGAAGTCGGTTAAAAAAAGGAACCAGTTCATTCTACTCAAGATCTCAGACATGGTCATAAGAAGCTGAGAAGCAGAACCCTTAACTTGAGAATCCATAAATCCATAATTTTCACACAAAAAGGAACTCAGTTCATTTGACCAAATCTGTTGAAAACTTAATATAAATATGATTAGAACGGAACGGTAGAAAAAAAACGGGTTGCACTCCGGGAGTGCCGGCAGAAGTGAAAACTTGAACATTAACGTTGTGCATTTTTGATATTTTGGAATGGTTAGGGAATAATCTCGCACGAATTGCATATGCATGCATTGAGGCATACATTTTCGCCGCGCGGTAGAAAGAGAGGGGGATATTAGTTTCTCTCCTACGTCTACTCTCCCTCCGTCTTACGAATTTTCGATCAGGTCACGTGTCTTGACGCGAGTTTAACATTTTTTACCCATCCCAAAAAGTGCTTGTGCACTTTTTGGGATGGGTAAAACCGCTAAAGAAGTTTTCACTTCAAAAATTGATTAACAGAAATTCGGAGACATTTTATCCTGTTACATTATAATGGTGTAAGTGACTACTGGGATCACAACTAAACGAGAAGTATGAAAGCAGAAGACATGCTGTGCCAACCTCAAATATATTGAAACCAGCTTTTGTCCGCGAACTCGTACGCGCATATCTCGTTCCCGTAGGAATTTCGGGAAATGCTCTCTTCCCCTACACACCCCAAGGAGCCTACATGCCAAATTTCAGCTTTCTACGGCCAGTAGTTTCGGCTGTGCGTTGTCTGTCAGTCACTCAGTCAGTTATAGTAGGCGCCAGATAAATGTGGAATAAAGTATATTGACCTTTCCCTAATAACTGTTCATAGGTACCTGAACAATTAAATATGAATCGTTTTTCATTATTAGACAATGTTAAGGATCACGAGAGATGATGATTCGGGACAGCTTTGTGTCATTAATTCCGTTTTTCAAATTAAAAATGTCAATAATTGTAGGTGGGTCAATGACCGTTATTCCACGATTATCTGGCGCCTACTATAGTAACGGACACTTATGACGATTAGTATGCATCTAATTTCCGATAACCTCTAAGACAATTTAAATACTGCTTTATTTTCAACTCACTTCAATACGACACAATAGACATAAAACCAGAAACCAGCCATTATTTGGTCGGCAACCGGGTGATTTATAAGAGCCGAACCGGTGAATATATTAGGGTGGGCGCAAGACCCAGAAATGTAAGCGAGGGTATCTGATGGGAATCTAAAATGTTTTGAAATACCCACTTATGTGGTTAAAAGGGAATTTTTGGGTGATTTTATTTTTATTTGAAATTGGGTTAAGGTGATAAAAAGAAGAGACATATTTAAGGTTTTTTTTGTGGCAATATTTAATTCCTAGGTCATGCCTGTATGTTGCGGATTTTGTTAGAAAGGGTCACCGCGGCCCTGGAACGCAAAGGGATTTAGAAGGAACACGGATGGGTTTTAGTCAGTAAGAGTCTGACACGCCCTTCAAGTCATTTGATGATTTCCCGTCCTTAAAAAAAAGAAAGAAGGTTATGCCTGTATTACCCTTAGGTTTACCTAGGCAGAAGTGAAGATATGTTTTAAATACCAAAGATGTAATAGGGAGTGTTTTTATGTTTTGTTGCATGAGTTTTAGACAACTTCATAACATCACTGTATTTTCCTTAAGGCTAATTTACACAGTGCGAGCTGCTGACTTGACAGTAGACAGCTACTACCATTGCCTATTCGTATGCCAGTAACTCGGCTCACCTTAGCTGTTTTCACGATAATATTAGCTGCTCAGTCTCCTACGAGGCGCATCACACAAAAAATACAGGTCTCGCTCGCAAACTGCCCGGCTGAATGATGCGAGTGATGTCCGAGTTGCTGCCATGTGCGAGTTACTGTCAGCAGGCAGGCGAGTGAAAACAAAAATCGTTGCATTAACTCAGATGCGAGCTACTATCCAACTATAGTAGGCGCCAGATAATCGTGGAATAACGGTCATTGACCCACCTACAATTATTGACATTTTTAATTTGAAAAACGGAATTAATGACACAAAGCTGTCCCGAATCATCATCTCTCGTGATCCTTAACATTGTCTAATAATGAAAAACGATTCATATTTAATTGTTCAGGTACCTATGAACAGTTATTAGGGAAAGGTCAATATACTTTATTCCACATTTATCTGGCGCCTACTATAGCACGTGCCAGTAACTCGTAATATACGTCCATACGATGATAGTTATTCCACTGCAAATTTCGCCAGTTATAGTTTTAAGACGGCTCAGCGGGCGAGTCAATTGAGTCAACCAGGTACAAATTCAGAATCCGGAAATCCACTGAGAAATACCAGATGGAAAAGCCGAGTTCAGGAACTTATCATCTAGGTTAAGTAGCGCCAACGAAGCTCAAAGAGTGATATAATATCACTGTCACCGGAAAATTTCAGACTCTTAGATTGTTATGGTTCTTTATTAGATTATAATTAGGTACGTGATATTATGAAAAAATGGTTTTGTATTAGTACTTACAATGAATCCCATCCAAATTCAATTGTTTCCAATATATCCGTGTCTTATTAAGAAAAAATATTTTACAATGTCACGCGATATTTTTCAATCTTACTGCGTTTGCAATTTTCCGATAGCATCACTGTACTACAGTATGAATGTATCTAGTTATAGAACAACTTTACTAAGATTATTTAGATAATTTATTTGAACGCGCAAAGGATTTTGTATCGTATTTGTACATCAAAACTGTGTCTAACCCCCAGTTCCTGAATTTAGAATTTAGAGCTGAGATTTCAAACTCTACTTCAGGCATAAAACCTGTCAAATTTTGACCTGTCAAACTCTAAATATTCATTTCAGAAACCGGCCATAAACACATTTAGTGGGCTAAATTGATTCCTTAAAAAATAATGTTTATGAAAAATATTGACTAACATTACTTAATACCCAAATCACTAGCTATTTTGTAGGCCTTCAACCTTATAATACTTTACGAGTATTTAAATACATTACCTATGAACATACGCAATTTCAAACTTATCTTGAAAATATCCTAAATCCACTTAAAATGATAAATAGGTCGATAGGTAATGGGCTAAGTTAGTAACTTAGATAACTTGGCAATCTTTTAAATTAAAGTTATGATCATGGAAAATTTATTCGGGAATCCTGCTAATATTATAAATGTGAAAGTTTGTATGTTTGTGCAACTATCAGGCAAAAATGGCTGAAGCGATTTGGATGAAATTTGGCACACATACAGTGCATATCCTAGAATAACACATAAGCTACATCTTATAGATTTATTTATTCCATAAAAGTTTACTTTAGGGACTTTAGCAAGTTACGAAATCTGGCAATTTATATTGGACTACAAAAACCATACCTACTTACCTATTTTTATAATGGCTATTACTAAATATACCTATTATATGGGCAATAGTTAATTATCTTTGTTGAAATGTATAAGAAAAAATACCATTGTAATATTCATACACGTGTAAATATTATTTTACAAGGACTGAATATAAATTCTTCGAAGCTATGAAAACACAAAAAAAATCTATCCAATTACTATCTATAAACTCTTATTGAAATAAAAAATATTCTGCTATGCCTAATTATTATTTTTCGTACCATAAACATTGTTAGGGTTGTTACCCATCAGCGCGATAAGCAAAGGATAAGCGTTGCATGATGGCCGTCATTCTCTCGATTTGTCACCATTGATTTTGTTTTTGTACTAAATTTAACAACGACTAGCATTTTTCATTGACTTCGCCCGAGTGAAGTCAAAAGTTAAAACAGAACTGGGAATTAAAGCATTCTGTCCCTAACCATGCTTTGGTCAACAAATAAAAATATAAAAAAATAAAAAGAAAAAAATATCTGCATTTTTCAATTTTTTTAATGTGTTTTCGTATTAGTATTTTCTAGTATTATGATTTGTGTAATTGTGCTTTTGTGTGTTGTGTTTTCTGTTCTTGTACCAAATAAATGTTTTATCTATCTATCTTATCTAGCTATATATGGATAACATTTATAAAACGTACCCGTGTTCTCTACTTCAAAATATTCAGACAGCCACATTTATAAAATTAGTCAGTCAGTCACAAAACGAAATCGAAGTGCAAACAATAAATAAAAATCTTTGCATGTGCGTATTAGTAATTTATTATTCCGTGCGTTTTGCATAAACCGACGCAAATTTTATTACATGTGTAAAAAAATGGTCATTATTGTCTGCATAGTTAAGTTATTCTCTGTATTTACGAAATTGGCTTGCGTTTGACCATGGTGGATCCTATGTCATGTCCATCACAAGGAGTTCCATTACATCACATGTTGTCCACCACAGGTTGTTGTTGAGATTGGAGCCAGCTTCGATTTGTAGCTCAACTTTACCGTTGCGCCCCGCATCGGTGTGAGCTCACCCCAAATCGGTAACTTTATAACTCGGGGTAAAAGAATGATTTATCAGTATACCCTCGGGCCAGAAGCATGAAATCTTTTGATAAAGGTACAATGGGTGCCTAAGGAGCGGTACAATCGAAACTTGATGCGGCGTTTATTATTAGATAAGTAATTTTTTTGTTTGTTTTTGAGGTGGGCAAGGTTTTGAAAAGGTTCTATCGAGGATTCCTTTCGAAAAAAAAAACGAAAAAAAAATGTGTATAAAAAAATAATAAATGTAAATATGTTTTAGTTTTACCTGTTACCGGATGTCATCTTATTTTTAAGTTTGTTGATAAGGTACTTACCTGAAATAAAGAAAAAAAAAATTAGTAAATTATCATTATCAAGGTTATCAAAATTTTAATAAGTGCACACGATCTAAAATTGCCTTTTTAGACGTACAATCGCCCACAAAACACAAAAGAAAATATCTAACAATCACTTTATGCCTGAACAAATGATGAAAAAAATATCTACGTCTTAGTTAATAATCCACCCTAATCTTCGTCTTTAAATAAAAAGTAAAAGTCGCCCCAGGAAACGCAATAAAAAATTAAAAATCCACCGAAAAAAGAAAGTTAAATAAAGGTAACGCCACACTTGGGCTCAACTTAATAAAATTCGTGTTACATGTCTGCTTTTAAATGCTTTACAAAATTTAGTAAGTTGGCCTACAGTGTTTAAACTTTAGACATTAATCCACTTGGAACGGTTCAAGTTTCTTACAACTAAAATAATGTACAGACGCCTTCGGAATATTTTGTTTAATTAGATAAAGATGCTGTTTAATCTTGGGATGAAAATGGACTCTTTTTTCTTTAAGAGTGACTCTTAGTTATGATGTAATTGAGTTAAGATTTTTTTGTTAATGAGTAAATTAGTAAGTACTTACTTATTAATTATTTTATTGCTAAAATGATAAAATCAAATGGGTACTTATTGTAAAACGCCCTTAATAAATCACGCTTTCCTTATTCTGTGTATTGTTCCGTTTATTTCAGTCTCTAAACAAGATTATTTACTAAGCAAACGATTTTATTACATATACATTCTAATGTAAGCAATTTTCACATAATTATGTTCTGAAAAAAAAAGAAAACTTCAGACGCAGGTACAAAAAAAAACAGTACAGATTAACTTTTCTTTCTATTTGAAACGCTTACAGAAAAATAGAATACGGAAAAATTAATAAATCCAAGGCTAGGATATTCTAGAAAGTTTTCGAAACCCTTTATAGCATTATCTTCGCAATAAAAAAGGAAATAAAAATGAAGCAGTAAATGTTTTATCGCTTTGAGCTCGCGATTCCAAAAATTAAATAATAAATTTATGTTTTGCGAAGAGGTTATTATTTTAGATAAGAATTGTAATGATATTATAAGAATATAGAACAAGGTTATAAGGTAACTGGATCGTTTGGTTACTTTGTCATCCTATTTCCGGCCAAAAGTATCCCTGATTTTGAAAATTGTTTATAAATAACTTTCAAATAAAAAAAAGGTATTTCTTAGCTGACTAAACTGAGAAGAAACATCGAAACAGACTCAGAAGTAAAAGTCACTTTTGAAATCCGTACAATGGTAAACATGAAGGACAAGGGCTAAATAATAACAGTCGCACGGGTCGATCTTCAAGGTTAAGCTACGCTTGCCAAGGTTGGTCTGTGGATGGGTGACCATCTTAACAAATCGAGTTCCCTCCGTGCCTTGGAAAGCACGCGAAGCCGTTATAGATTGTCGGAAGCCAGTAAGTCTTGCCAAAAACTACTTTGTTACCCAGTTAATGGGTTGTGGAGGTCTGGTAGGCAGCCGTTCCACGTAAAATACTAGTATTCAGCTGAATCCGGTTTGACTGGAAGCCGACCCCAATATAGTTGGGAAAAGGCTAGGCAGATGATGACAATGGTAAACATGTAATAGTCAAATCATGACGTCAAATCATTGACGTTCAAAAGTGCTGGCACTCAGCCTAACTTGAATAAATGACTTTTGATTTTGATAAAAACTAAAACTAGTACGACGCTAGTTAGAATGACTAAAAAAAAACACAAAAAGGACATGTCTTTCTAGGTAATTCCTATTCGTGAAAGTCAGGTGAATAACTCTTTCTGCTGATGTCAATATAGTAGCTAGAGGTAACACAGTTCTCAGCTTTCAACAAGATATCAAGATTTTCTTAAAAAAAAAACAAACCTTTTCTAATTTTTAAGCTTCAATGAAGCTGTCAAAAAGCAGTACTTACTAAAACAATCAACATAACATAAAAAAACCCATTCTAAAATAATACTATCATAAAAGAAAATTCATATTCCCATAACGCTTTTCTCCTCAACTGTACTCGTCCAACAAAAGTTTCCACACGGTAAAATTTATTGTTCCTATAATAAATCTTAAATATAAAATGCGAAGGTTCAGCCGGTATAAGACAGGCGGGGTGAGTTTTATCACTTTTGTTACAGCCGTTTCGGGCTCTTATTAAAACTATTTTCGGCTATTAAACTTAAGGAACCGCTTTTGGGTGTGAGTGTACGCGATTCTGCGATTTTTATAGTTAGAGACGGAAATAAAATCCTGAATTTTGCGAGTACTTCTATGATTTGATTTTTAAACTGTGGAAGTGTACGGAACGATTCGTAACATTTATGTCAGCTTCAGTACTTATTGTGTTTTTATTGTTATTTGTGAGAGTCACCTGTTATACATTAAAAACATACTGAAAGACAGCTTAGAAACGTAAAAATTGGGTTAAAGTTCATTGGCAAAAACGCGACAAAAATCTTAATGAACCTTACAAATAAATATTTAGAACCTCGCTTCTGCTAGCGGCTCACCCGGTTGAATATCGGAAATAAAGCCACAGGAACATAGCCCGGGATAAAAGTATAGCCTATATGCTAATACGTACTATAATCTATCTCTGCGGCAAATTTCATCCAGATCCGTTCAGGTGTTCCGGCGTTATTAAATTGCAAACATCCAACCAAATTTTTGCGTTTATTAAAGTAAGCAAGATGACTGTTTCTGTCCGTTTGTTAACACACAGGATCCTTCTATCTCTGTCATGTTACTTGAAGTTGGCGTCATAAGTTTTCATCTTACATTCTTCATCACCCTATCACTGACTCCCATATTAATAATGTCGTATTTGCCCACTATCTCACCTGATGGTAAGCGATGATGTGGTCGACAATGGAGCACGCTTGAATTGTAGTAACCTATTCACTCTCGACGCACGGCCGGTCTCAATAACGGAATAATAATCTATCTTTGACTAACTGTCAAATTAGCTACCAACAATAGCTGAAACGTCATGTTTGCCTTTCAAACATGAAGTTTCAGCCACACCAGTTGGTACGTAGTAGCTAACATAAAGCATAGACTCCGGCAGGGAATTCCAGTCCTTATTTGATCTCTATATTAAGAAAGAAAGAAAGAAAATCAGTTTATTCTGCAGGAAAAGACGCACAGAAACACTTAAAAATAAAAATAAACTTATCAACTACAATTACAACAAAAAAAAAACCGCATCACTGTCAGTCCATGTCAGGACCGGACATTAATTAAAACGTGTCTCTGGTCATACCACAGACAAAACAGAACACAGTTCTGCAGTTGTCTATGGCATCACGCCCGACTGATTATAATGTGTCAATGCTTTCATGATTCCATCGCTAAAAAGGGAGTGAGGGAATAGTATGCTTCTTGTATAGCTCCGTCTCCCTTCCACACCGGAATTTTGATGGTTTAAGGACGTCACAGTGCGCCCATGTACGCATCATGAAAGTATTCACAAGTCGTTTTGCGCGTGTGGTTGTGTTGCCCACCATGTACCGATGGCGTATACGTCTTTCTTATAATTTCTCACAGACTACCCGACATAAATAAACAACTAATTATTCACCTTTAGCCAAAACTCAGCTTCCCCTTTCCCTGACTCGGGCCCTATTAAAACTACGAGCCATTAAAGTTTACTGAATCACAAGAGATGTTTGCCTAAATTCCCGTTTGTTAGTCCAAATTCTAGTTTGGAGTTTGTTTGTCTTCCTGCTGGCTCCTTTGCGGCACAGATTAATGATTCACGCGTTGTATTGCAGTTCTGGAGCGGCAGTTAGTCAAATATATTGTACTGGAGATCGATAGACTGTGTTCTTTAAAGTAGTGGGAAAAGTGCTTTGGTTTTAGCGGAAAAGGGATTTTTTAGGGATTTTTTTGGTAAGTAGATAAAACTTAGCAGTCGTAGTGATTCTGTTTGAAGCATATTTCCTTATCCATGCTTTATTTTTGATTTTAGGTGGGCACAGTTTCAATTGCGTGTACATTTAATTAGATCGCAAATATTAACTTTGAAATGTGTTTGTGGGTGTACTGTAGGTATACCTCTGAATAAATGTTTGGGGAAATCAGGAATTAATGTGTCATGTTATGTAGTTACATTATTTATAAAGGACAAACTCCATTTAGATATACGGATATCTAAATTGAGTTTATTAGAAATGGTCCTTTGGTCCACGGGGACCAAAGGACCATTTCTAAGAATCGAAGAATAATCATTATTACTAAAGAAACTCTGAAGGAATTCATTCACACATATTAAAGTCCTAATTTTAATCTGGAAATAACTTACATAAAAAAAATACCATAAAAAATCTCGAATCCATCCCGTAAACCAATAACAATCATTATTCCATTCTCGTACGATATCTTGGGAGAGAAGTATTGAAAGTTGCCAAAGTAAAAAAAGGAAAGTTTTCTAAACAAACAGCTAAGTTGGAGATTGATGACTTCACCTCCGGGGGTACATGCAGAGAAGTTTGACAAACACAGACGGTTGGACGGGAGGACCAACTTGTTGGGGCGGTTGCGGATTTGTTCGAAAGAGTCACCGCAGCCCTGGAACACAAAGGGCTTTAGAAGGAACACGGATGGGTTTTAGTTAGTAAGAGATCTGACACGCCCTTCCGCTCCACCCAAAGTGGAAGAAGTCATTTGATGATTTCCTACCCTTAAAAAAAACGCATTGGGGCCAACATTTGGAGCAATGGGATTTAAAGATACAATCCAGAGTTTGATACAAATATTACAAATGTGAATGTTTGTCTGACTGTCTGTCTGTTACGTCTAAACCAGTAAGATTTCTGATCAGACAGAATATGATCTGGATTAGGACTCTTCACCTGGGTAGTACGGTCCCTTGCAATAATAAAACACTCTTAATGCGGGCAAATCCGATGGCACTAGCTAGTTCATTATAGTAGTGGAGATTTAGCATGGCAATATAGGTCATTGACCCACTTATATTTTGACAATCTTATTTACAAAATTTTAAAAAGGTAACGACATGTTTTTCTAATGGAGAACGACAAATAATTTAGTAAAGATACAGAGGAAAGGGCAATGACCACTATTGGCAAGCTGTAATGAATCAACTATATCCCCATGGCAACAAAATAAAATACCAGTTTTACTTGCAACAATGAAGTAAACACCTAATGGCATCGTCATTTGTTTTTTTTTTTGACAAATAATTATGTTAATAAAATTGTTGTCATGGCATTAGCATCTTGTCGTTTGTCACTATTTTTGACAACAATGTGACTAAGGCGTTCATTGATGTCAACCATAAAAAAAAATCATACCGTATGTTTTAAGGATCTATAGCATTTTTTTTTAAATGCATCAAAAAGTTTGAAATTATTGTAACGAAAAAAAATCATGAATGTTTTTTCGTAATTTTTCTCGTTTAAGAAACAGGATTCAGGATAAGGATCTGTCTAGAGAGAGAAAAACCAGCCAAGTGGAGTCGAACTCTCACACGAAGGGTTCCGTACCAAAAACCGAAATAAAACACGTTTCTTGTATGGAACCCCCTTCAATTATTTATCTTTATTATTTGTTGTTATAGCGGCAATAGAAATACATACTCTGAAAATTTCAATTATCTACCTATAACTTGAGATATAGCCCGCTGGCAGACAGACGGACAAACGGACGGACGGACGGATGGACAGCGGAGGCTTAGTAATAAGGTTCCGTTGGTTATCCTTCGGGTACAGAACCCTAAAAAGACTGTCAGATCACTTTCTACAGAAAGCTTAAAAAAAATAACTTTCAAAGTAATCTGAAACATCCCTGTATGGGAATATAGGTATAGATACGTTAGTATTTCAACGTATCCTAGTGTATATTGATTCTGCACGCGCCTTTGATAAATGCTGAAACTAGTCGGTATGGCTTTATAATATCTCGTGAAATTTCAATGTTGAACGTTTAATAGGCTTCTGAATTGCTAATAGGATGAATTGTCAAAGGGATTTTCGTAATCACGCACTCTAAGTTGTTAGTTGATTTTGCATTTGTCGATCTTTGACAGACGTTACGCGTAGTCGGAAGTATTTTACCGTTTTTTTTTAAATAACATTTGTCAAAACCTAGAGTAGACAAGAAAAAAATGGCGACAAAAAAAAATCAAAAAAATGGCGGTGTTGTCAGCGTTTTAAAATCTGTAATAAACAGAGACAGCACTCATAGCGTGTGACGTCACTGTCCCGTACAAATCCAGTACAAATAACATTTTGTGTGACAAGGATAGAAGAATAACTTCTCTCAATCTACAATTGTTATTTATTTTTACACAAATGGTAGGTAATGTTTTAAAATCATCTACCAAATAAGTATTTTTCATACCAGTCAAATAACCTATTGTGACTACCAGTCTTACCAAGGTTTGTTGGTTGGACCAGTTATTGGGTTGTGGAGAGCAGATAGGCAGTCACTCCATGTAAAATACTAGTACTCAACTGCATCTATTTAGGCTGGAAGCCGACCAGAACATGATTGCATACCACGGCCCTGGAACGCAAAGGGTTTTAGAAGGAACACGGATGGGTTTTAGTGAGTACGAGTCTGACAGACCCCTCCGCCCGCCTCAGGGCGGAGGACATCCATAAAATTTCCTACTGTTAAAAAAAAAGGCTAGGCAAATGATGGTCTGCGTTGAAAAGTCTTTAAATGCTCTCGTAGCTCCCGGTGCACGTGTGCGAGGGAATGCGAGGTGGTGTTAGTCGGTAGGAGTCTGACAGACCCCTCCAGGCCTCCATCCGCCCCAGGGTGAACGAAGTCGAATTGTCAACTCAAAAACTACAAACTAAATAATATATTAATATAATAACTTTACCAGACTATTATAACGAGTTTCAAAACTATTGCAATTTTTGTATGCGTCCAAAGGAAAATTCCCAGTATTTACATATTCAAAAAATGCTTGATATTTACCAGTCCGTCCGTCATATCACAGGTTTATATGAGTTTTCCATTGAACAGAGAATTTCAATAGAAACGTTGACGGTTAAATGTGAACCGTGTGACGTCGCTAAGAGCTTGTGTATACAGGATGTTTCAGAAATACGTGGTCATAATCAAGGGTGATGGTTTAAGGTTCTGTAGCTGATCAACTGATTTACATCCGTACACTTCAACATAAGGTTCAATTGAAAACCAGCGTAAGGGAACTACTTAACTAGTTGTTTGGCTTTTTGCTGAAGTGGAACTATTTGGCGCAATTGCGGGACGTAATATAATTGTTTTAGAATCAAGTGTTCTTTTATTTGTACATATATTGTGTGTATATATCATCATCTGCCTAGCCTTTTCCCAATTATATTGGGGTCGGCTTCCAGTCAAACCGGATTCAGCTGAATACCAGTATTTTACGTGGAACGGCTGCCTACCAGACCTCCACAACCCATTAACTGGGTAACACGGTCCTCATTGGTAAGACTGGTGTCAGATTTTCTGGCTTCTGACTATCCGTAACGACTGCCAAAGATCTACAAATGACAGCCGGGACCAACGGCTTAACGTGCTTTCCGAGGCACGGAGGAGTCTCGGTATGTTAAGATGGTCACCCATCCACAGACCAACCTCGGCAAGCGTTGCTTAACCTTGAAGATCGA